>JAPKLX010000006.1:1310587-1371459 GCA_026898415.1 Leonotis leonurus
GAGAGCTTTTATTATGGAGTGCTTGAGAGCTAAGTTACAGAGAGTGTATCTAATCTAACTTTAATCTAGCTATTTATAGATAACATAGGCGGTTTATATCAAATGGGCTGCAGTAACTGGGCTTCTGGGCTTTTGGGCCTAGCTGCTGGGCTCTATCCTATCAATATAGATGTTTATTTACAAACATTAATATTAAATATATTTAGTGTCTCATCTCACCATCACTGCCTGCACCATGAGGATTTCCGTACCAACTGGCTCGGGCAGAAGACCATCGCCCGATCCAGATTGAAGTTCAGACACGTTAAGGAGTCTAGGGTTGAAGGCAAAGCACAAGTTTGCTAGGAGTGAAAACAAAGCTAAATGAGTGAAAAGAGAAGCCATTTTTGCAACACTAATATTTTGTAGTGTATGAGTGATGTATTCTTATTTTTTTATGGGTGTGGAAAACCCTATTTATAGACGTTAACAAAGTGGCCTTTACTTATACGTGGGATAAACTGCAAAAACAAGAAACCTTGAATAAATTGTAATTAGATATATATGGATTCGAGTGAGGGCACTTTTTCCTATGGAATTTAACATTTTACCTCTTAAATCATGCATATATGATATGTACACCTAGTCTGGGGAAATTTACATTCCACTTCTTGGGTTTTATTTGGATTTAACACTATATATATTATATATAATTAATGTGAAAAGGATTTTCAATTGCATAAGTGGAAAATGGCTGTTAAATTCAATTGAATTTAGCTCTTTCGGTTGTGCGATTTTGGTAAATTAATTTAGGGTTGTACATAAATAGGGCCTTTTAGAGTACCTAATTAAGAAACAGTTAGTCTTCTTTATAAATACAGAAATTGTCAATAACTAATTGTATGAAATACTATAATTGTAGTACTCTTATTAATTATAGCTAACAGCAGTTGGTTATCTCATTAGTTTCACTAGTACCAAAACCCATGCATACATTACACAATTATATATATATGTGTGTGTGTGTGCGACATATTCTCCAGCTTTTTCGGTTTATTGTGAGTAAGATGATGGGAAAATCCAATATTACGAATCAAGAAATAAGCCCAATGGACTTGGAAAGTGGTATGTATACAATTTTGTTTTTACCAATAATGGCCCAATTTCAAGAATTTGAATAGAAAGAAACCCAAACTTATTAACTGTAAGGGTTTGTTATTTTTAAGGATAGATTTAATTATTGTCATTTAAATCCGGCAATATTTAATTATTCATTTTTAATTTTGTACACTAGTGTCCGGCCATTAAATTCTTATATTTTGCAGTAAATGGCTCCATATTTCCACTTGCACCGTACATATATATATTTAAATGACATTTATTGAAACTCATACTGAAGTTTAATTAATTGATAAATTAATGGAAGATGCATGAAATAGTACAATACAAGTACTACATTTATTTTATTTTATTTAATAGCGAGTACATATAATAATAATAATAATAGTAACTATAAAAGGAAAACGCTAGAGAGGATCAAATATAAAGATCCTTCTGCTCCACAAAGTCTCACTTTTCATTACTTCCTATTACAATTTTTTCTTCTTTAATTATTAGTCTCATTAATTACCTTAATTTCTATATTTAATTTCCTTAATATATAATTAAAAGCACACTCAAAAGTTGACAAATGATCTGTAAGTTTTCCCAGGCGAATAATTGGCCGGAATTACTTTATCAGCGACGAGGGTTTTGCCGGAGCTTCCGCCGCCGGTGAGGCGAACGGAGAACGGCGCCGGGTAATTCGACGGCAGGTCAGCCTTCCACACAGCCCCCCACGACTGCTGCATTTTTATCCACGCGCCGCCCGACTCCGCCGATCTCAGCTCAACTCCGGATATCCCGTCTCCATCTTCGTACTCGATGGCGGCCGCAAAGTAGTTCGGGTTGGACCCCGGGTCGACCCGGAATGCCACGTGTACTCCAGGGAAGTTGCAGTTCACTCTGAATAGTTTAAACCGTACATATCAAACCACGTACGATATATATAATTTTATTATCACATATAATATATTATTATGTTAAATTATTTATATTACTAAATATAAAAAAGAATATATAGTATTTATAGAGTTTTTAAATTTTCAAATAAATATTAATATGATTAATTGTATTCTGACAAATTTCTTACTTTTAATAAATATTAGTGTGTGATATAAAAGTGAGATATCCTATTGAATATTTAATTTTGACACGTGTTAGTGTGAAAATCTAATCACAAAATTCTCTATCGTGATTCTCTCTTTAATAAAATCTGCAATTGCTGCTGGTTCTACAGAATTTCCAATTTGTGAAGTATTACATATTTAATTTTAAACCAACGGTTTACATGGTTAAAACAAAGACAAAAAGTATTATTTCACTTATAGACTGTTGTTAAATCTCCAGACATCTAACCCACATATTCTTAAAAGTAAAAAGTATGAAAATGGAAATTTAAATTATATTTTAAAAGCTAAATTATATATCTTGAATGAAAATATATTATTTTCTTTTTAGTAAACAATTTATCATTTTTACGTGTGTGAACAACCATATGTGTGGCCAATTAAATTTATTGTAATCTTGAGACGATGTAGAAATTAAATAATAATTTATTGACCTTTTATACTGAATATGCTCAATTCCAACGTTCCTGAGTTGATCATCTTTTCCAGATCGAGCCATGGTTCCAAATGAAGTACCACTTAAGTCGAACAGAATCGACTGTGAGTCACAGCCGGGGCACTCATCACTTATAACCACCGTCACCGGCATACCGGAGCACGCCGCCGTTGTCGTACATCTCACCTAATATATGTTAATTACTCAAATTTTCAAGTAATATCACAAGTAAAGATAGATAGGTAGAGTTTTTAAATGTGTGTGTGTTATTTTCTAAAGTCTCTCATACTAGCTTTGGTTCTTATACGATCAATTTCATATATATATATATATATATATATATATATATATATATATGTGTGTGTGTGTGTGTGTGTGTGTGTGCAGTGAGAAAAGAACCTGATAACAAGTGCCACAAGCTTTGCCAGAGTTATAAAGAGAGGAAGCAGCGGCAGTTATTAGAGAAGAAAATGGTGCTTCATCAACTGCATTTTGATATCCACATGCACCCCCTAATCAACACACATATATACAACATTAATAATTATGTTATATATATAGATGTTTATTTACAAACATTAATATTAATTATATGTAGTGTCTCATCTCACCATCACTTCCTGCACCATGAGGATTTCCATACCAACTGGCTCGGGCAGAAGACCATCCGCCCGATCCAGATTGAAGTTCGGACACGTTAAGAAGTCTAGGGTTGAAGGCAAAGCACAATTTTGCTAGGAGAGAAAACAAAGCTAAATGAGTGAAAAGAGAAGCCATTTTTGCAACACTAATATTTTGTAGTGTATGAGTGATGTATTCTTATTTTTTCTTTATGGGTGTGGAAAACCCTATTTATAGGCGTTTATCAAAGTGGCCTTTACTTATACGTGGGATAAACTGCAAAAACAAGAAACCTTGAATAAATTATAATTAGATATATATGGATTCGAGTGAGGGCACTTTTTCCCATGGAATTTAACATTTTACCTCTTAAATCATGCATAAATGATATACCTAATTTGGGGGAATATATTAACATTCAGGTTCTTGTGTTTTATTTGGATTTAATTAACGCTATATATATAATTAATGTGAAAAGGATTTAAAATCGAATAATTGTAAAATGGCAGTTAAATTCAATTGAATATAATTTAGCTCTTTAGGTTGTTCGATTTTGGGGTTGGATATAAATAGTGCCTTTTAGGGTGTACCAAAATAAAAACAGTAGTACTCTTCAATATATATATATATATATATATATATGAGTCGTTTGTTTCGATTGATACAATTGATATGATTATCTTTATTAAATCACCACTTCTCTATCCATAATCGTTCACTTTTTACATCTCTTAATATAATCACACCAATTTTGGCTTAATTATATAATCCCTCGTTTGAATGATTAAGATAGTATAAGGAGAATTTAAATTCATATGACAAGGTAAAAAGTGAAGGATCATGGATAAGGAATTGGAGATTTAATGAAATTTTTTTTATCAATCATATCAATCCAACCAAACAACTCCATACAAAATTAATCATCAATAATAAATACTCAATAAATAATCCCACGCATGTACTCCTTAATTGAAATTTGAATAACTCCAAATTATCGAATTGAAGGCATAATTTTGGGAGCGTGTGTTTGCGACATGCTAAGCAACTTTCAACCTATAAATAAGTAAATAACACACGTATAAAAAATATAATGTAACTTTAATTAGATATATTATGTAATGGAGTTTTAATTATTCTTAATTTATTACTCCCTCTCCCTCTGTCCCATTAAAGTAGGCCACGTTTCCTATTTGGGACGTCCCATTAAATTAGGCTACTTTATACTTTTAGTAAAAAAAAGGGCACATTGATATTCGTGTCACACTAATACACTATAACATTTAAATAAATTAATACACTAACAAACAAGAATATTGGTATTCGTGCCAAAAAGAATGTGGCCTACTTTAATAGGACGAAGGGAGTATATTTAATTGAGTTATGGGTATAATTAATTGGATCATAATAAAGCAGATAATACATTCATATATGAACCAAAATAATAAACTAAATAACAAATTTGAGAAAGTATATATTTGTGGTTGAAAAGAAAATAAAGGTAACATAATGCATTTGTACAGTGGAGATATAACGACAATTAAAATATTGTAAGTAAGAAAAACTGCCGTTAACCAAGCCGTTAATAATGGTTATTGACCGTTGGCCGTTGATTGCACGTGACTGACGGTTACAATTTGAAAATCTTGCAAACTGCCCACGTGGCAGTCGCTCTCCGACTCAACAAACTGGTAATAATATGAGGCGACGATTTTGGGATTATGTTTTCTATTAATTCTGTTATTTTAGAGGGGTATACCTCCAAACTTTTTTATTATCATTTTTGTTTTATATGTTGATTTAAATTTCCCAAGCAATAATAAATCATCCCTAATATATGAAATGTGATTATTTAGGTGTAAATTTTGGTTTTTTTCATAATTTATCAATATTTACGTAAACATATAAATTTCATATATTTATGAATTTTTCAAAACAATAATAAGCACAATTCACATATGAATTTCAATCATGTATAGATTTTACTAGTCTAATCTAACCACCAAATAATGCAAGAAACCAGTCCAAAAGTAGTAATTAAAATATAAATCATTTTAAACTTTATAAATGTAACTTGATTGCTAAAATATGTTGCGTGAAAAACGTGACAGGAGTAGGTTTGGGAAAAATAGTAATTAATATACTTGAAATTAGATATGTTGCGGACAAAAGAGACAAAAACAAAATAGATGCATGACTTTCAAAATTTTAAAAAGTGGAATATATAAAATTTAATGTTTGAAAGCAACATTAAATAAAATTTTAAATATTATTGTCGTAGTTTATACAAGATTTGGATAGACAAAAGGTGATTAAGGTCAATGAAGCACCATATTTACCCTCTAATTCACATGGGTGCGTCGTCATCTAAATTCTAATGAGATTTACCAAGATACGCCTTGAAAATTATTGGCTTTAATTGCAAATTTTCAACTAATCATAATAAAATAACTTCATCGTATTTTAATTTCATATCCAAGTTTCATATGCAACGATAAATACTATGAAGTAGTTGAAAAATATATGATTAATACCAATTTTGCATATGATATATGTTTTCATTATTATAGTAATAGTAATGTGAAATCTTTTTAAACATAAGTTAATTTATATAAAATGTTACAATTATTAATTTATTAAATTGAATGGTCATATATTTTTTTATTTCTCACGTAATAATTATTTGTTAAATGAACCAATATATATATATATATATATATATATATATATATATATATATATTTACGAGGTACTTCCGAATTCAAAGAATTTGAGGTTTAAATCGAGTTAGCACTTTATTGGTTCCAATAAAACACCTCATTTAAACTATTTTACAATATGAATCGGTACCAATTTGTCTCAAACATTTCGGTTCGGGTTTGCACAATCCAAAGGCCCTAACCATTAACCAAAAGTTTTTTTTTTTGTGTGTATTTCTTATATGGGTTTCAAATTCTTATGCTAAGATATTAAACCAGTTTCCTTTACAAATTATAAGGCTGAATACAACAAATATATTGTTGGATTTGTTTTTGTACTACAAATTTTTGAATGAGCAAAATCAACACTTTTGGGCTTTATTTCAGGCTTTTACGGCCCATTAATGAATTATAATCAATTTTGTCAGGTGACTTAGAATTTGAGTCCATTACATTTTTTACTTTATGTAATTATGTCCAAATTATTACAAATGGGCTACGTTGAAGGTATATAAACAACAAAACCATTTATAAATTAATAGTGAAGAAAGATTATACTCACGTTGCTTTTGTGAATTAATAACTTAATCTAATTTAGAAAAGTTTTGTTCTTACACGAGCCTTAATTAGTGTGTTTATGTATTGGTGAATGTTCTGTACAAGACGAGAGTATGTTGTTAAACCATGTAATAAGACAAAAGTTTTGGAAGTTTACACGAAGTCTCTTTTAATGGGGGGTTTAGTTTAATTAGGTGAATATACTATTATTTATCCCTAAATAACATGAGGTGTCAAATGATTAAACTACACTAGGGGTGACAAAATGAGGTGTCAAATGATTAAGATAGTTGTGTAATTATTAGTTGTTCTTAAACATTTAATAAAATGATGGGATTGGAGGGTGACAATTGATTTTCTTGTAATACCAAATCTTTAATTATGTTAATTTCATCTCTCAATAATTAGATTTGTTGTCAGAAATCCCCAATCTATAAAAATAGTTTACTTTCCTCAATCTTATAATGTATATATTTCCCGGCTTAATATTGATTAATTTCCATGTCTTTAAGCAATTCTATGGAGATCAAATAATTTAACACAAACCCCAACTTATTGCGAAACAATGAATTCTAATTAAGACTAATTAACCCCACTTAACTTACATTAAACATTACCGTGGGGCCAGATTTTCCCAAATGTCTTGTTTATTTGTCATCCAACTTTTTTTCCATTCTTAATTGGTTTTTATCTTTCTATTTTGTAATATGCAATATAATTATTATTCTGTCTCTATATATATATATACAATATTGTCAAGATCGCCTTTTGCAAGGGTATATTTTTGAATGTAGTCTTATCTGCTTTTGACACAGATTAAGATACATATTAAGTTTATTTTAACAATTCAAGTAACTTTCCTTAAAAATAAAAATAGAACAATTCAATTAGAAAAATGACTCTATTATTGAGATTAATAAATGACACTGTAATATTGAGATTAATAAAGTATATATAAGGAATTAAAGACACCATATTGCAAGTTGCAAAAGAGCATATTCACACAAAACTTTTCTTTTCTTTTTTCGATAAATATATATATATATCGCAAAGACTATATATATATATATATGAATCAATTAATAATTCCAACCTAACACTCCCGAACTCTTTTTAATGTTGGTTTTTTTTAAACGTTACATTACAATTGATTTGTTTATATACATAGCAGAAAAAATTGTAAGACTTGTGAACTTTATTATATTTTTATCTTTCACAAATATTCAAAACAAGCAGTAATAACGGGACAGAATTGCATATCAATTTTCCTTCAAATTGGACCACCTGAATATCATGTCCTCATCCAACATATAAATGGCCTTAATATTTGCTCTTCATTGTCGGTATGAAGAGCAAAAAATATTTCACTTTTTTACAGCAGTCAATTACACTTAAAAAAAAGAACTGGGCACAATTTAAACAAGAAAGTAAGACTTTGATTTACATTACAAAGGTTTATGTACAGTTTGGTATAGAATTATAAAGTAAATTCAGAGCAAAAGGCGATCACTATATCTCCTCTCTTCCCTCTGCTTCGATTTGATCTCAACCGCACATCTCAATGTCCTCTCGATCTGGTACCCTCCTCCGATGCTCACTTCCCTCTCCAAATGGCTGCAGTAACTCTCGTATACACTCACATTCACGTGCAGTTTGAACTTCATCAAGAACAGGAACTCCATCTCCAATTCGTTCATCTCCTTCGTCTTCAACCCCCCAACTCGAGCGAAGTACGAGTTTCTATAATTCCTGCTCACATACAAAAGAAATGGTAAGAAAAAGTGTTGGAGAAATTCACGATCGCAAAGTGTTCGACGAAATGTCTGACTCACATATCCTCGACGTATTTGGAGGCCAGCATCACCGTGGTGATAAGAAGGCGGTGCACGTTCCTTGGGCCGACCCGGAAACCCGGGTGGAGCTGGCAGAAACGGTCGATGTAGACGTAGGCGACGACGTACACCGACGGCCCCGCCTTGGTGTAACGGAATATTCTCTCCAGATAGGACTGCACCGTTAAGTCCGGCGTTTCGTCGCAGTCGAAGATGTGGGTTTTGGAGAGCGGCCATTTACAGTTCTTGGCGATCCTTGCGTTTCTGGTTAGTGTTCTTTCTATGAGTGATGCAAGAACTGAGATTACTAGTGGGGTTTTGGAGTCTTCTTCGTAGGAGTAGGAGTAGAGATCGTATCTCAATGTTCTTGGTGATATTAAAGCCATTTGCGTGAGGAAATTTGAAATGGGATTTAGGGTTCTTGATTTGAATTTTTTGTGTGGAATTTGAAAGAATAGTATTAGAGGTATATATATATATATATAATATGTGGGTGAAGGGGTAGAGTTGGTGAGTGTGAGAGGAAAGGGAGAAGTAGGTTCTTCTTTATAATAATTTCAGTTTGATTTGTTATTCAAATTAAAATAAGATAATTCGAATTTAAAATTTTACTGTTTAAATTTAAATATCAATATTTTTTTCATTTGATTATTAAATATTATGATATTCGATCTAATATTCTTAAAAATTCAACTAAATACATAAAACAATATACTACATTTGTCCCACTTCATTAGTCCTAATTTATATTGAACTGAGTGTATTAAAATAATTAAATGGGACTAATAAGTCTATAAATTAATATCGTATTGTATAATTATATATAGTTTGTTTATAAATTAAACATTCGGTACCTATATTAAAAAATGTTTATAACTTGATCTCCATAAATATAAAAACGAAACAATTTAAGATTTTTATTTAATACACTTAAAAATTCAAATGAAAAATTAACTTGAATAATTCAAATATTTAAATCAAATTGAATATAAACTATCATTTAATATTTATAAATACGAATAAAATAGTTAGGAATTTATATTTTCATGGGATTTATTTTTGAAATTGGGAGGTGGGAGAATATCATAATGAAAGATATTTGCCTCCTATTTGCGAAGGCAAACTCCAGACACAACAGCTGTGATCTTGATTTAAATAAATGCTGCAATCTTAAATATTATATTTTGTTTGATTAAAAAATTTAAATATGAATGCTTCATACTATATTATATATATAGATGCATCCAGGCCTGGGACGGCACCAAAGTTAATGTTCGTTGTCGTTATGTGATGAATTATATCTTGTCATAAATTCTTTTATTTCTCACGCAAACTTACAAACTAATAAAAATATAAAAACAAAAATTAAAATAAAAGACTCCATGAAGGACTAAGATGTGATTGTTTACGTTTAGTTGACCTTAATGATAATAATATAATTGTTTTTTAAATATTTCATTCCATCTAGTATATTACACATACAATAAGATATAAAATTTTAAATATGTAATTTTATAAATTTATTATTGTTGTTTTGTTATTGTTGATGATAAAGAAACGGCTGTTAAGAGCCGCCGACAGTGGGTCTAATGTAAGAAATAGAGGAAAATGAAATGAAATTTAATGTGAGGAATTGAAAGAAATATGTTAGGTCAGAAATTGGGTCCATGGGCAGAAAATAAATTTAATTAAAATAGTAGACTTGGGTCTTGAGATATGTGCCCAAATTAATTTCAGCTCCAATATTACACGTGCAATCGCTATACCCATTTAAGCCAACAAATCTTACAAATAAAAAATATTACTCCTCTTCGTTCGTGATTAAATATTCATTATTTGATATTGGGATGTTTCAATTTATATGTCCAATTTCTTATTTGGGCATAAATTAGCCCATAAAATAAGAAGGAGAAAGTAAATAGATGGACAATTAAGATGAAAGTTAAAGTTTTATGGGTATGCGGTCTGGTCCAAAAAATAATGTGATAAGTAAAGTAAAACTGAGGGAGTACATACGCACAGTTAAAAACTGTTATATTTTAATTAAATTATATTATTAAAGGTGAATATGTTCTTATAAAGATTTTTTTATTTTAGAGGATTAACTTTTACTTTTTTTTAATATATAAACACTTCATTTTCTTAATATACTTTTCAAATCGCTAATATTCGTTTTTAGCGAGACAGATGAATCGTACTAGAGTTTAGTAACATATTTATTGGAATGCATAGCTGAATTTAAGTTAGGTAGACCATCATCGTCATCTAATTTTTCTTTCTAGCATGTTTAGACCTCAATGACAAAGAAGAATGAAATTGATGGTAAAAGTCTTTCTTTTCTCTTCACACTGTGATCTATGGCTTTTGAATAACATATTTGATCCTCTTTCTTTTTTGAAATGCACTTTTTCGAAAAAACGCTTTGCACTATATGTTGGTTCATCGGGTCAAGCTCTTGGACGGTTAGATTCGGTTATAATTAACTTGTGATTTTCATCGCAAATGTAAATTGTAAAAATTACTACTTACATCAGATTCTAATTTTGAACATATGTTAGTATGTGAGGGGTAGACAAATATATTGAGGTAACATTTAAAAGAATATTAAAATTAAAGATATCTCAATAAAATGAAAGATGGTGATGGTACATGAAAAAACGACAATAAAATTGAGTGGGATTAAAAAAGTAAAGATTTTGGTATCAAATCAAGTACGATTTTTGTACAATATCATGAGTACCAACATAGTGTAGATGTGAAAAGGGCAGGTCTCATATAACTATAATTTTCCCCATATATACAGCCTGTGTTTCTTTATGTATGGCCACAATTATACTTTTCATTTTATTTTTCAGTCAACACATTATTAATTTTTCATATGAATCAATCATGTATATTGGATACCCAAGATTAATAATTGAGCAATAAACAGTTTGTCCTCTCTATGTTTCCTTCAGAATTCATTGCACGTAGCCACATTCATTACTTCAGTGTCGGTGGTTCACTATCTTCTCAAAAGTTTATCTATCAACGAAAATTGTGTTGTGATAAAATCGGTACGAATTTTTTTAAAAAACTTATAAACTGATTTTTTTAGTGAAAATATAATCCACACAATAAAAAAAATATGTGGAGTTTAAAATAATATAATGAGTTTTTCATGTATCGTATCTGATATATTATCTTTTTCGGTTAACTCCTGGTATAAATTTAAAGGTTAAATATGATTGATTTGGAGATTTGGATCACTACTATCATAGGAAAGCATGCTGAAAGAGAAAGTGTTAGTATGTGATTAGTGCGTCAATTCTCATGAACTCTTTCGATCCAATAACTTCGCAATATGAGTTTAATGTTCGATGCTAAAATTTTCAAATTCGAATATACCTTTTTTGTGTTACATTATGATATTTTTTTAACAAATGAAAAAATGAAAAGGTATGTATTGATTTAATTGAAAATAAAGTGGTTATTTTGGAGGCAGAAAATTATAAATCCAAACCCCATAATACTAGTTGAAGGTTTAATTTAAGTAATTATTTTCGAAAAAGATAGAGATAATTTAAGTAATGATATACCAGTAGAAGAACCACTAATCATGGGCTAAAAATAATATATTGGAGTCTCCAATCTAGTGTCCTAGATTGAATAAATAAAACCTCTTTTCTTTTAAATAATTAAATCAAAATTCGTATTACGCCAATGGGCTTTGAGGAATCTTTTTATATGTTATAATAATAATAATATTATAGACACTAGGTCATTAATTTGGACCTATCGTTTTTATTGGGCCTTTAGGAAATGATAAGTCTATTTTGGGCCCACTAACTGGGCCCAGTCAAATCAAGTCAACATGAAAATGATAGTGGTTGTTAAAACTTAAAAGTCTCCCACTTGCCCCACTGATAAAGGTCAATATCAACAATAGAACTATTTATTATAAAGAGAAATATTATGTTATATTATATACTCCCTCCGTCCCGTTAATAACGACCCATTTACTTTATACACGACTACCAAGAAAGCTTAATATTTGCCTATTACACAAAAAGTAAAAAACATCTCATGTGCAATTTTTTTACCAAATAAGGAAATAGGTCATTATTAGTGGGACGTCCCAAAATGGAAAATGGGTCGTTATTAACGGGACGGAGGGAGTACTATTTTTTATTATATTTTTATTTGAACATTATAATTATTATTAGGATTATTAGGTTGACAAATGATGCAAAAATTGATATTCGCAATAAATTTATTTTTATTTAATATTACAATTTATATAATTGAGATAATTGTGTATATATGGATGCATCAAAAATTTTCAGTCTTGAATCTTGACGCATGAAATTTTCTAAATTTTATAGTTTCGATACTATATATGGACAAAATTTATTTAAACTATGCATCTCTATATGTATTTTGGACTAAAATTAATATATACCTAAATATAGAATAGGTATATACTATGTAGTACTCCCTCCGTCCCGTTAAATGCGGCCACAAAGGGTTTGACATGAAATTTAAAAAAATAAAATGATATATGTTAATAAAGTAGGAGTGATGTATTGTAAGAATAAAACTTTTTTCTTATTGAGAAAGTGACAACTTTTAATGAGACGGCTCAATAAGAAAATATAGCCAGGGGAGGGTGGGAGTATTATTTTTTGTGTTAAAGTTTTATCAACAAAATATCTTCTGTGGAAGAATCTGTTTGAATGTGGACAGAAATAGAAACAAACAGTTGCTCTTCAATCTTCATGCACATGCCATGCTCCCATTTTTCTCTCTTTCTCTTTGTAATTACTCTCCACTTACATTTTTAGTTTGATTCCAAAAAAATATAATAATAATAATTCTAGGGATCAAATTTCACTAAAATAATTAGCTATTCTAACTAAAAATAAAATTTTGTTATGCTAGCTCTTTTGTTAAGAAATTAATAATGAACTCGGAACAATTCATCTTAAATCTAGCATCTACCGATTTAATTTAAATTAATTTGAATTATTGATAAAAAAAAAGTGTACGAATAAAAAGATTCTAAGTAGAGACAAAATTTGAGAAGAAACACAGTATTGAGAGAAAATATGTGGCTATGTAAGTAACCAAGCGTTTCGTTTAATTTCCAATCATTTACTAGAGGCTGCTCTCTCAATTTGTTCCATCAAAATTGCAATCACCCTTTTTTTGGTATATTGCATATAATTATTATGACCCCACCAACAAACCAAGAAATACAAGAATTCTTAATATGTTTTTTCGTGTCGAAAGATGACTAGAGTTAGTTACCTTCTATTATATTTTAATTATAAAATTTTAAAATTATTGGATTTTTTTATTGCAGGAAGATAAAATTATTTTTGTATTATCAAACTTTAAAAGTTGAATAAAAACTTGAATTTCGAGTAATAAGGTGAAATATATCTTAGAATTTTGTTGTTGCTGGGCATTCATTTTTATCATTTGAGCTGATCATGATATAAATTTAAATACTCTTTATTTAAAAGATACCTCTTCGTTTTAAAAAAAAAAGTCCCTTTTCCTTTTTAAAATCGTTTATTCAGATTTCCCACTTTTTTGACTGTATATGAGAGCAACCTTTGATGAATTTATAACAAGATATGATGATCTATAATAATTATTCTTTTATATAAAATAAATTTATAAAATAAATATTAAATTGTACCATCATTAATAAATCTAGTCAGATAATAAAATTTTATCAAAAATTAATTAAGTGTAACATGTTGCATTAGTTGTACACATATTAAATTGTGCCCGTCATGAATGGAAAACTACTATACTAATTTCCAATTACCAGGAGACAAAAAAGAATTACATAATTAAAAGACAATTCTCCAGTATATATATTATATATAACATTTATATAAAATTTCCAAACTATATATAGATCTATCGCATAAAACGTTAAATTTACAAATTTAGTTTTTAAAACCAGCTTGTTGTTGCAGTTGTTGTAGCATAGCTGCCTGCATTCTGCTATAAGCTTCCATCGTCATAGGCTTATAAATTAAATTTATAATTAAGTTAGATATGTAAATACAAAAATAAAATAAAATATATAATATGAATTTGATTAAATTTAAAAGACTCACTTGAGTTTGGCAACCGAGAAGTGTTAAAGGGTCAGGCATTACTGAAGCAGGCGGCGGAGGAGGCGGCGGCAAAGAGTCCCCTCCGTTATCCCAAGGGGCGGTGGCCACCGGCATTGAGGGGGCGGTAGGAGGTGGCACGACGGTGGCGGTGGAGGGACGGTTCATGGTGTTGATGTCCATGACTCCCATTCCCATCCCCATGTTCATGCATCCCATGCCCATTCCCATTCCCATCATGGACAGGAGTTGTTGTTGCATGGCTAATGGCAACATCAAGGTTGGCATGTTCATCGTACTCATCATGTTCACTTGTGCTTGCAATTGTTTCAAGTATTCTATCACTTCATCCAACATTGATGCTTTGTCACTCTAAACACAATCCAACAAATTAAGAGAGAAGTAAATTAATTTAATTATAATATCAATGTTCATCATTATTCTATTATTTAGACACAAACCTTTGATTAAATATATATAATCTATTTTATACTCGCTCCGTCCCAATAAGAATAACACGTTTATTTTCGACACTGAAAAAGTAACAAACTAACATATGGGCTATTTAGTGGGATGAGAATGCATAGGAATTTACATTCATGTCAAATACTATTGAACTAGCTTTAATAGGACATTGTCTAGTCTACTATTATTAGTCGTCTAATTTAATAGAATCGGGATGAGACTGCGTACCCGCGTCCTTAAGCCTAGAAATCTAAGTCCTAACATTCACCAATTTTAAAATTTTCTGATGCGAATTTTCATTATATTTTAACATTAATCCAAAATTAAATGTGTTTTAAACTTTACTAAGAAGTGCATTTTTATTTTATTTATTTTTTTATGTTTGTTGTGCAATTAATAACTGGTGTTAGGAACTGATAGGTTAATGGGGTCAAATCATTAAATGAGTTAGGTTCAAATTCAATAAAATTGTCTTCCTATTTTCGTGGGGACTTTTTAGTCTCAACAAACTTATTATGCGATTTTATATCTTTTTTAATGCACACTCAACAAGTGCAGTAAAGTATATTCCCCTCTTGGTAATAAAATAACAATAATTATACAATAAATATCAAATTTAAGACTTTTATCCCACACGAACAGCATTAAATACATTTGAACATTATGTATAAAAAGATACACTACATACCTTACTGGAATTTGGGACCAATTTCTGCAGTGTCTTCATTCTTTGATTTATTTTGTCTCTTCTTTTCTGAAGTGCACAATTAAAGAGTCATAACTAAATTGTACACAAAATAAATTATATGCATTTAAACTATATATAACTATATCTATATGCATAAATCACAAATTTGTTAAACAAAGAAAATGAATGATAAATGGCTTATATTTGAATAAAAATATCACTTTTGAATATATATTTTTTATTTAGACGAAAAGGTTGAATATTATTTAGAAATATTATTATTATCTTATACTCCCTCATTCCTACTAAATTTTTCACAATTTCTTTATTTGCACGTCCCACTAAGTTTGACACATTCCTAAAATGTTATCCCTTTAAAAATATATGAAACTTATCATCTTTATCATTCTTACACTACTTTATACACTCTCCTTAATAATCGTGCTCAAAAATTTTGTGTCATACTTATTAGAACGGAGGAATTATTGGGGCGAAGGGAGTACCAAAACTAAAAGAAAAAAAAAAGGAAACTTACACGTTCGGATTGGTTATGAATTGCAGCCCTACTCCTTTTTGTACCAATTGAGGATTTTCCATTCTCTCTTCTTCTAACCTCATCATCATTCCCATTTCTCTGCATTTTTTTTTTCAATTCCAATAATTAATATTTATAAACTTGGTAGTGCTGTTAACGACGAAAAAGAAAAAAAAATACTTCTCTAATTTCAGTCATCCGTTACTAACTTACTACAGCTAGGTGATTTAAATTTAATGTAATCTAATTTAAAAAACGAGCTAAAGTATATATAATGAAACGACGACGTACATGATCAGATGCTAGAGACCTGCTGCCGAGAGAAATGGAGTAGGCGGGGTCGTGGGCGGATGTCT
Organism: Leonotis leonurus; assembly: GCA_026898415.1. NCBI lineage: Eukaryota > Viridiplantae > Streptophyta > Magnoliopsida > Lamiales > Lamiaceae > Leonotis > Leonotis leonurus. The sequence continues at coordinate 1,327,095 of JAPKLX010000006.1, forward strand.
TGGCATAGTCATGATCGGAGACGGTGTTTCCAGGCGAGATGAGCGACATCGACGTCAGCCCTGCCCCACTCATTTCCCTCTCCCAAGTATCCACCGTCATCGCCTGACCGCCGCTGCACGACCCCACACGAGTGGAGCAGCCTCCGCCCACCGCCGGCGCCTCTCCCCTCTCGTGCCTGCGGCTGTTGTTGCATGGTACCAGCGCGTCCATCGTCACCGTCACCGACGCGCTCCTCCTCGAGTCCTCCACCGCCGCCGCACGCTCGTGGTGCTCGAACCACGGCGCATCCGCTTCTTCTGCCGCCGACTTCGGAGTCAGTGGCAACTGGTGGTGGAAGGTGGCTTGGTTCACGATCGACTCCAGCGTTCCGCCGGCGCGTGGCTTCTCCCAGTGTTTGTTGGCCACGCGCGGCACGCCTAGACCATGCATGGCTATTTGCCCGTTCTCCCATGTTAGCTCTGCCACTTCATAATCCAATCTGCAATCATTATATTAAAATTAATACAATAATATAAATACAAACATTATATTAATTAAAATTATAGAAAGAAAGCTTACGAAGGGACATCTTGAGGCGAATCGCAATAATACTTGATTTTAGAGGGTGCCGAGTCATCCTCTATATCCCAACTCGGTACGCATTGACTCATTCTACCAACAAATTTTCTTGAAAAAAATGAAATCTAGTAGAGTTGCACCATTATTGAAATGGGTTGAATTAATCTAAGGGCTTGAGAAAAAGGAAACTATATACTTTCGTTTTGGGGTTCAATATATGTGGGTGTGGGCTCTTTGATGAGGGATCCAATTATTATTCATGTATAAAGATAAGAAGAAAGCATAATTCGGGGGAGAGAGAGAGAAAGGGAATGGTCCATGAAAACTATGGTATGATATGAATTAAGAAATTGGTATACTTATATAAGAGAGGCTACTCTTAGTTGTCACCGGACTGTGAATTAAGAAAGGAAGAGTAGTTGAATAAATATGCAATCATTTGCTACATTATAAATCAAACACATTTGATACTAATTAACTTATTTTGGACACAGAATGTTATCATTCTATTTTTCGTGTGATATATATATATATATATATATATATATATTTTATGCTTGTGATCGATTAAGTTTATTATTATTTTGATGAATAGAGTAATTCACAAAGTAAAATAATATATAATTTTAAATATTCAATATTATATGAGAATATAATAAAAAGAAAATATTTCCTCCGTCCCAACTAGCTTGAGTCGTATCCCTTTTTGGGTCATCCCAACTAGCTTGAGTCATTTCCTTTTTAGAAAACTTTTATTACACATACAAATTTAAATAATATATATTTCTATCATCACTTTATACTTTAAATATACACTCAACATACACTCCTTAACTCCTTAATTTTTATGCCGGAAAGAAGTGCCCCAAACTAGTTGGGACGAATGGAGTAACATTTACGAAATGATTTGGACGAGACACGTGACTACAAGATTCCATAAGCGCGTGTACAACACTACAAATTTTAGATCGTATTGCGCGTCGGTAACCCAAACTCTAGAAAGGAGCAAGTGATGTAACCCAAATCAAAGCGACACGCGTCGAGTTTCTCTAAAGTCTAAACGCGAAGATGGTACCTGTCCACATGGCAGCTCACGCGCTCGGAAGATGCTGCCAAGCCACGCTGAGTATTTTGTGGAGCTAATTCTTAATATTCAACACCCATTATTAGTTTATGCGAAATTCAATATGTCTCGGGTTCGAGTATTTCGTGAGCAGTCATGTAATTTAATGTTAATGTAATCTAATTTTTTTTATGAAATAATAACAAACATCTCAACTGAATTGTTGGTCTGGAATTCTGAATGTTCGACTTTTAGTATTTTTTTTCAATTTGATAAAATATTACACTCAAAATATACATAAACGGAAATACGTTTGTATAAATTAAAATGATGTAACGTAACATAATATTCTTTTTATAATTAAATCCATTGACTATCTTAAAGATGTGATTATTTTACTATCGATATCTCATTTAGAGGGTGTGATAAAAGGAATTCTAAATAAGATAAGTCAAATCAATTTTGTGCCGTTTAGTATTGAAAATATCAAAGTGTGAATGATTTATTTACTCTAAGAAAAGTGTGATTGATTTATTCGATTTGCTTTTTTTCATTTAGTTATGTGATTGGAGAAATAACCCCCAAGTGTGTGTTTGAGGTTGGATATAGCAACTATTTCTCGAAGGTTTTCATATGGGCTGCACTTTATGATTATATAATTCAACTTCCCATAGAGCCCAACCCAAATATTTGAGTCTTCAACCCTAATATGAGGCCTATTAAATCCTAAACTATTAATTCTATAATGCACGAAAAAAAATTATAAATTATTTAAAATTTATAAGAGAATTATCTTTAATTTTTTTTTTCATTCAAAATAATTAAAAGAAGAAGTTAATAAAAATATTGAAAATTAATTTATATTCCATTTGCACAATAAATAAAAAACAATATTCTCTAGTGCATAAATTTGAGCATGAAAATAGGAATCGTCCCTCCATTTTTCTCTGCAAAACTTAACGTCCGCTCCTCCTTCCTCTCCCCCTCTCTCTCGAATACACGTGAGCGCGCAAACGGAATTTTAAGCATGGGAGCCATCTCGTGTTCTCGAGATCGTGTATACATCTAGGCGCAAACAGAGGTCGGCGTTTGCGATGTTTATTTCCGTTCAATTATTGCGAAAGAGAAGGGCAAATCTACGATGTGCCTAAGCATTTGGATTCTTCGAGAAACCCTAACTCTCGAAAATGTCGTCTCCACCTAACAGCGACGCGGTTTTCGACCCGAACGATCCGGGTAGGAAGCGGCATTTCAGTTGGCCGGACCAATTGTCCGGCGAAAGGTTCGAACAAAACGAGGTATTGAAGCATGTAATACTTAAACTGCACCTACGCTCTATTTCTCGTTCCGGTTCAACCACCCCTAGATCAGGGTCGGAGGCAGAGTCCGATTCGCTTAATTCTAGCCCGCTCTCTGAGGGGACGGATTACTCTAGATTATTGTCTAATGAGTTGTTGCTCAAAATTTTTAGTAGAATTTCGTACAGGAAACAGCATTTCTCGAATTCGCTTGTGTGCAAGAGGTGGTGCATGATTTCGGGAACGCTGATTCAATCAATTAAAGTAATGGACTGGGAGTTCCTGGAGTCGGGGAGGTTGAGTTTACGTTTTCCGAATTTGGTCGATGTTAATATTGTGCCGGCTAGTATTAATTTCGAGAGGAATTCGGGGATTTTGTTGAGTAGTAAATTATTGGAAGTTTATTTGAATTCAGATGTGTTGGAAGATGATGGTGTTTTTGTTAGTAAATATGATATTTTGGATAGTGAGGGGATTGATAGAGGTGTAAAAATGTTAGCCAAGGGGTGCAGAAGCTTGAGAAGAATAGTGATGATGAATGTTAGTGAGGAAGGGTTTGGCTGCTTGGCTAGTGAGTGTGAATTACTTCAGGAAATGGAATTGCATTATTGTGGTGATTTATCACTTAAAGGAATTTCTAAGTTTCGGAATTTGCAAATACTAAAATTGATTGGGAGAATAGGTGGGATTTATGATTCAGTGGTTTCTGATATTGGAATGACCATCTTGGCACAGGGGTGTGAGAGATTGGTGAAACTCGAACTAGTAGGCTGCGAGGGGAGTTATGACGGGATCAAGGCTATTGGGATGTGTTGCCACATGCTAGAAGAATTTACACTATGCAATCATAGGATGGAAGGAGGGTGGTTATCCGCCTTGTCCTATTGCAGGAACTTGAAAACTTTGAGCATCCAGTCGTGTAAGTATATTGACGAAAATCCAGGACCAGATGAGCATTTAGGGTTGTGCCCGATGCTTGAGGAGTTGAAATTAAAGCAGTGTCATATGCGGGACAAGCAGGGCGTTAAGGCATTGTTTGTAGTGTGTAGGATTATCAGGGTCCTAGAAATAGAAGACTGTTGGGGATTGGATAACACCATATTTGGTGCTGCTACAGTTTTTAGGTATGAATTATGAATTCTAGTTCCTTATACCTTCCACCCCGAGTGTATGCAATCCTCTAGGGCCTAAAGAATTTTGTAGCTATTGCTCTATTGCAAGCTGAAGTCTTTTTAAACTTAGGTGCATATATGTATGAAATAGATGTGCTCCTTAACTGGTGATAGAAGATATCATCCGTGTGTATTGCTTAAAAATGTTCTTCATCTGTGAACTTTGTGATCTATTTGTTGTTACGGTATTCTGAAAATTAATATAAAACTCTCCTTATCACTCCCATTTAGGCAATTTCCTTTTTGACAAACTAATTATGCCTTATAGATGATACAATAGGTTATGATATTTGAATTTGAGAAGTTGTCTTCCCACACACTAGGGTGGAATTCACAGAAGTCACTTTTGGTTGAAATTTGCATTATTTCTGATTGGGTTGTCTTTTTTTTTTGGTTGTAGGGCCATAAGATCTCTCTCACTGGAAGGTTGCTCAATACTGACAACGGAAGGATTAGAATCAGTAGTTCTTTGTTGGACCGAGCTTGATAGCCTTAAGGTAATATCATGCAGCAATGTGAAGGACAGTGAAATAAGTCCAGAATTAGCAACCCTATTTTCTGATCTTAAAGATTTGAAGTGGAGGCCTGATTCAAGGTCGCTGCTATCAGCTAGTCTCACTGGAACAGGAATTGGAGAAAAGGTTGCTAGATCTTTCAGGAACAAGTGAGGTAGGAATATTAATATTACAAAAATATGTTACAAAAATATTCATATTTTTTAGTTAGTTAAATTATGAAATTAATTTTTATATTTTCATTTAATATGTATCAAATATTTTATAATAAAATAATTTTAAATTATTACTACTTTAAGCATGTGATTATCTAGAAAACAGAACAAGCTATCCGCTTGAGATCTCTGATATTATTGATTGATTATAGTTGATAAATTCAAATTAGGATATGTAAGTAGTATTAATTTTTTTAAAAAAATTTATTGTATTAAAATAATACTAATTTGGATTTTTAATATTACAGTAAGCTCTATTTTATATTATAAAATAATTTTTATTGTTATCTAAGCATTATATTTAAAATCAGTGCATAAATTAAAAACTTAATATATTTCTACTTAGTTTTGGAATGAATAAGTTCATCGAAAAGGGAAGAATAAAAAAAAATCAACATTGGGCTGACTACGACACGTAAGCGGTACGATTCTATATAGTGTCGACTTTGTATACGTGGCTGTAGATGATTGGTTTTGAACATGTGTTCGACCCAATACGTTGCACTATAAATACCTCTGCCTTATACTGTTAATTAGCATCTTCTCACTTCACGATCTTTTTGAATTGCCGAAGACTTGGAGAGAACAATCAAGCCTAATTCTCCAGCGATAAGGTCAGCACTCGTGTATACTAATTAATCTGATTGTATCGATGTATAGATCTGAATCTATTAACGGAATGATATCTCAATCTGTTTTCGGGGGAACGCATGACTATTCGTAGCTCTTTTGCGTTATTTTGTTGAATCGATCTTGTTGTTATCGGACTCATGAGATCTGGCGATTCATCTGTTAGAAGATTTAGTTTTCCTTATATTATCGGTTTTACACGTTTTCTCAGATTTCAATTTAAATGCTTTTCGATTGTATGGAGATTAGATTATTTAAATTACGCGCTAGGAATTAGGCGATCTTGTTGAACTCGCACACTTTTATTGCATCACGAATTGTCTTGATACCTCGTGTGTGTAATATGTAAAGCTAATGCTCATTACCTGTCCATGAATAGTTTTTTTTTTTGGCAGAGGTGGGAGATTGGTTTTCACTGCATTAACATCTTTCTTGTGAGTTTTTTTTTTGCACAGTTAGATATTTCAGGCAGTTTTGGTTGAAAATGCATGTATAAAGGTTTTGGTTGAAAATGCATGTAGTCTTTTTGCATTGAAATAAATGCTTGGAGCTAGTATGCGTGTCGTGTGTATTATAGCAGCACATTCGAACTTGCATCTGTCCTGTTGGCGGCGACTGTTTGTATTCGAACTTGCAGCTTTGAATTATTTGAGTCTTGAAGTTGTTGGTGCAGAAATGGCAAATGGCGGTGCTGCTCCTCAGAGGGGAACAGCAGCAGCTGCAGCGGCAAACCTCCGTAGGAGGAAAACAGCCAGTGGTGGTGCCGCTGGTGGAGCGAGTGGAACCATGCTGCAATTCTACACAGATGATGCCCCTGGACTCAAAATTTCCCCAAATGTTGTGCTTGTAATGAGCATCGGTTTTATAGCGTTTGTTGCAATCCTTCATGTCATGGGCAAACTGTACTTTGTTCGGAAGGAGTAGAATTTTAGTTAGGTCTCTTCTTTTCTGATCTCTGGGTCAATGGACATCGAATGAGACATTGGTAGGTAGTTAAGGAGAATGTTTTTTGCTGGACTTGTTTTTCAGGAGAATTTAATTTTATTTAGGGTCAAGTATTTATATTTTTCGGTTATATATTTTATGATAAGAACTAGTAATCTATAAAGGGAGAGCTTAATTCTGGCTCGTCAAGGCCCTTCAGGCGTATTACAGACCAGCGAACTCGGACAACAACTATATAATTTTATGAATTTAAATTTACCATAAAGCCCTTTAATATGTTATACTAATGGGATGGAGGGAGTAGTTTTTACCATAATTTAAATTTATCAAGGCCCATAAAAAGGGATATTTTCATGTTCACAAAACCCAGGAAAATATAATTAATTGGGCCCAATGTTGGCCCGTTAATTGGTCCCAGTGACAGCACATTAAGGATTCCATAATGACCCAATGAAGCCCAATAAGAATAAATATTAACGTGTTTTTCTAAATCATAGCGATAAGACCCTTGAAGGCGTTAAAAACAAACAGGTAGTGCTTATATAACGTCCTACAAGAGCAATTAATTTTGGAACATCGTTCAATCATTTGGAACATCGTTCAATCTTTTGAATGTGAAATACACCAAAAGCAATAATAGCTCAATGTATTAATAATAACAAACAGATCTACACATCAAAGTGTTATTAAATAGTCTAAATATTCATAATTCTAATGAAGGTTGTCCGGTATCCCACCTGAAACAACGCTCTCATCGACTGGTTTGGGACCTCCACAAGATCTCGATACCGATTCAAACAACTTCTCGATCTCAGGTGCACACCTCGTAAATGACTTGCTCCAGAAGTTATACCTAGGATTCTGTCGTACATACACAATGCATTCGTCTCAGAAAACAAGTCGAAAACCCGTCCAAACAATAAGCTGTGTAAAAAGGACCGAATTCCGTTACCTTGATTAACTCGATAAATGTAATCAGAAGACCCCATGGATGAGGCCTATTAACAATCAAACGTTCCAATAAAACTCGAGTGATCTGCTCCTGAACCACCTCCTGCATAAAGTCAAGCAAATGATTGGCATCATACCACATACTGTTAAGATTTTAATCAACGAGGCCTAGGAGGATCAATACACACCTGTTTTGCTTCAGCAAAGAGATAAAGAAGTACAAAGGAGAAGTAATGTGTGTGGTTGTTTGGATAGCGCAATTGATTGGCAAGAGCGTTCAGGAATAGGTATCGACCATCTGTATCGAGATCCGTTACCAGTGTTTGGAAAAGATCCAATGCAGCACTTACCAGGAAGGCATTCATACTAGCCGTTGTTTGTGCATGAGGTGGAGTTCTTGCTTGAAGTTGTTGAATAGCCTACATTTGTTTTATTTAGATAAAAAGTTAAAACCATATACAAAGGTTAAAAAAGAGGGCACAGGTCATAAACATAAAAGCTTGGAATGACTCACCTGCATCCCAACATAAAGGACGAGGGAGTTGACTAAAGTAACATTGTAACGAGTTCCGGCGCGTGCAGCCTCACTTGGAGAGAGCAGAAGCTTCTGCTTCAACTCAGTGAGAAATGGCGACCCCTGTTGCTTTGTCTGAAGCAGAAATTGATAAGTTCAGAAACCACAGAAGAAGGTTATAAAAGCACAGCTTAATCATAATTTTCTCGTCCTCACCTTCAGATACTCATCCACATCGTTCTTGATCAGTTTTGCTTTAAGAGCTGCATCAACCTCCGAAAGAATTCTCGGCGTTAGAGTAATCTCCGCCAGCAGGTCAATCTAGAATTAACAAATTGTGGCATTTAGATACAATCAAAGTCAATATATATATATAAAAGTAGAATTATGAACCTTTAAGTTGGGCGTGGAAGGATCAGGTAGTCTCATATTGCGAGGAAATGCACTGAGGATTATATTTCGCATTTGTACGCAGCTCGGGGGAATGACATCACAAAAGCTGAAATGGTAATCACAAAGGAACTCCGGAAAATCATGAAGTAGCACCAACAACACCCGAAGAGTCCCTTTATAGAGATATTTCACCTAGATATGTGGATTCACAACAGGAATACGATCATTATAGCTTTGACACATAATAGTGCTTGAGAAACTAGGAACCTAGCTAGGAAATGTATACAAACCGGTTCCCCAAGTTCAGCATTCCTCAGGGATGGCTCCATGAACTGGAACATGTCCACCAGTAATCTCTGAAAGTATGGCCATCCCTTTTGTGCATTTACAGTCAGCAATTTCGGCATAAAAGTTCTATGACTAACCAAGTCAATCCAAGCAAAGCTGAAAGCAGCAAGACAAGTTAGTTGATATGCCTATAGAATATGAATGTACAAGGCAATTTTTATCCACATTAATTAGTTGGTTCAACTTGCAATTTTCTGGGAAATAAATGTGAGTTTGTGTCGCTGAAATAGACTAATTTGTGTGTCTACTGTTGGCCTGGCTTCAATCTTAAAAGCAGCAACTAGCCAAGCATAGCACAAACCTGAAACCTGGGACCTTGAGAGGCTGAATTGCATGGAAGGCATTTGCCAAAGCAGTCAATACCTAAAAAGTGTTAAAAGACAATTCTTGGTTAGAAAATAGTTGCTTTAAAATCCAATCAGTAAGATTTGAAACAGATGCTATATAAGAAACTAAAACTGGGATAAGATAAGAGTACAATTTATCGGATATAAAAAACAGAAGAACTTGTGACCATCTTCTGACTAAATGCCAAAGCAATACCTGAAAATTGACACCGTCAAATAATGGTTCCAAGGAACACAAATCAAGCATCCAATTAACAAACAGCCTAAAGTAAGGCCTGGGATTAAAGGCCGCCTTTCTCTCTGCGTCCTTTAGAATAAATTTCACAGTAACAGCAAGGACCTGAACAGACCATGGTAAAGTACATTAGGAATCCAAACACAACATGAAACACTCAAAGCTTGTATAATTGCAGCTAGTACCTTGGGAAGAAGCGAAAGTTTACTGGAACCCTGATCCACAGGGCAAAACTAGAATGTTTGAAAAAGTCAATCCATTTAGTGTTGAAGTCCCAGATAATAATGATTGTAATAGGACAAAAACGAGATGCCTACCTTCAAAACCGAGAAGACTAATTTTGCATATATATCGATAGCAAGGAAAGACAATGGCTGTCCTTGCGAAGAAGGCGAAGAGCTAGAATTAATCACCTCTGATGATAAACAATGTGATACAGAAAGTTCCTGAATTCAAAAGGCAACACATAAATACACGTTGCAGTTGAACTATACTGTTAATTATTGCAAAGACAAGAATAGGAGTTTCACCATAATCCTGTGGAAAAACCGATCTGTAATCTCATCTCCTTTAAGCAGCCCTCTCTGTTGCAATAGTGAGACATGTCGAGCACAAGCCACATCATTTGCTCCAGGAAGTTCACAAATTTGGAACCACTCGGCAAACAGCACAGATACCTGAATCAGACATAGCAAGAAACAAAGGTCAGCCATTATTAAAGAAGAAGAACCAATGTCAGCTTAAGATACATGACATCAGCCTTTTCTAGAAAAAGTTGTGAATTACTTGAACATATAACAGTGGTTAAATTCTGTGATAAGAAAGCTTAAAATGATGAAGTGCACAAGTAAGCATTCTAATACTGTCCAAACTTGCATCTAATATTCAAAGTACTTAATTCTTGAGAACTTGTTCTCAATTACAAAACAACTAAAGAGGTTTAAGAATATCGTTAAATGCAAATGCGAAGTTGTCAAGTTTTGGTTATAGCGGTGATATGACGGATTTTGGGGGCGGTATTCAAGCTCGCCACCACTGAAATGTTACAGCATGGCAATTAGCCGCGGTGGTTATGGCGGCCGCGATGGATCATCCCCTTCAACCAACCCAATTACCCAACCCATATTATTTTTAAATTAGGTTTAGGGTTTAAAACATAGGAGTTTCCAGTTCTACTTCGGCCATTTCCCCACAGAAACCTTCAAAAACACAATCCACCCCTTTCATTGTACGCCATAATCCTTCATGGGGCCACCATATCATTATGGTGGTTGTTTGGGGGACAGCCATGACCCACAATCCACATTGAATGAAAATTATTATAGTATTAATGAATATGATAGGTAGTCAATATTTAGCACCTGTTCAGAGAAACCAGCAGGATCAAATTCAACTGATTCTGTCGCATTGAGTTCTTCCCTGCTTGTTCCTGGAAGCCCAGTAGCCTGTTCCACCACCAACTAAAAGAGAAACTTCAGATATTACGAAAACCAAACACGAGGCCAAAAAAATACTAATGTGTGTGTAAGTATGTGATAAGGGAAAGGAAACAAAAGTAAAATACTACGAACCTTTTTGTCCCTAGGGGTTCGTGCAATGTCTTCTTTACCGACAGCCAAAGGTGACAAATATGCAGCATTAGCTGGGTTTTTTGCTATTTCAATCAGTTGCTGTAGTGACTCGGGGGATCCAGGTCTTGCAGCAAGCTGAAAATTATGAAAATAATTAGGAATTCCAGAAATAAATATAGCATATCCTAGACAAAACTGAAAGCAGACATGCCTTTGCCAGAGCATCAACAAGATTGTGAAGCTCCGATATCACTTTTGAATCGTTGATAACCAGAGTTTGTATGAGAGAAATGGCAAACTCAGTTGCAGCCTCTGCACAATAGACACAATAGAATTATTAAAATCACCAATTCATCATATTTTCTCCATCCATAAAAGTTTTTTACATTTTACCATTCGTCCACAAATAATCTTTACACTTTAAAATTTTCATTTATAGCAAGCGAACCAACTCCACTCAATACAGACAACTCCATTAAAAATAACGGGACCAAAACTCCACTCAAAACACAATCACTTGAAAATAACAAATTAGGTGGGTCCCAAACTTCACTCACTATAAACTCCTACAATAAGTCAAAACACATTATTAAACCCCATGCCGAGTCAAAGTGTCAAGATCATTGGTGGACGGAGGGAGTATTAAACAAACAATTTTTTTACATACTGTTTCTTCCAGCATCAAGAAGCTTTGCCATGTGAACATTGTACTCCCCAAGGTTTAACAGCTCACAGCGAATAAGACCTATTGTGATATCTTTATTGAACTTCCTATCCTCCTCAGAGTATATAACCTGTCATAATTGAGACAATAATCACAAATCTGCAACTAGATCACAAAAGGAGAAGAAAACAATAGAAACACAGGTAGAATAGGTAAATCTAAGCCAATCAAGAGCTGGACTAAATTAGTGGTTTTATTAGAATATGAAGTGCAAACTGGTCCAAAATACTTGAATTGGGCATACCCAACTAGTGAGCTCCTTAACCACAAGCTTGCTGACATCACGTATAGCAGCCAGGATTGCCAGGTGAGCATCTACATGAGCATTGTTTGATGCATTTTCATACAAACCCTTAAAAGCCTGCAGCAACAAAGGAATTCAAAATAAGATGGGTTCAAGGATAGAAGTAAGAATACACAAGAATGATGGTTACCTTTTGGGCCACAGCCAACGCAGCCTCATCTCTGCTGATGCACCTAAGGATAACAGCAGGGACCTCGGCAACAACTCCCTGCAAAGACCATATTGACAGTTAGAGAAACACTTAAAACTGAAATCTAAGATATATATATATATATAGCAACGGAGAGCAGATAATGAGTTGAACATGTGTCAATATGGCCTTTCTTACCTGAATTTCAACCTCTTTTGCGTTATTGGCCAACAGATTTTCAAGCTGAAAGGGGTTTCGACATGTTAATAGCCAAAATAAAGCATACCAATCACCATATATTGATTCCAACTATCAAAACTGAAACATGTAAAACAATTCAAACAAGAGAGGAACATGGTAGATATACCTTCTCTGAAATAGTTTGGTACTTGTCCAATGAATCCCCAGTGGTTATCAAAGGCTCTGAAGCATTAGTTGGCTGTGCAGCATTTCCAGGTTCATGCAGAAACAGATCCCAAACATCAAAAAGTGCGTATGCAAACAAAGCATATATTCAAACAGAATGTACATGTGCTCACTTTTGATGAAATAGAAGGTTCAGTAACTTGCAGATCAGGAGAGAATGAAGGAACAATGTCATTTTCAAGATTTTCTAGTCCATCGGCAATGGACATGTGGGTAGTGGAAACACTGAAATTTCAACGCAATCTATTAATTTCATTCTACTGTTTTAGTAAGCGATATGAAATAAAAAAGGAAACCCTTAACAAAAGAACCTTGTAGGAATCTGGGAGCCAGCTGATTCTAGTTCATCAGAGCCAATGTCCAATGACTGAGGCACAGCGCCAATTCCAGTGCTAACAAGGCCAGACGTGTAAATGCTAGAACTTATTTGGCTAGATGCAGATGCAAATTGGCGAGACAATCCACCACCACCTGATGAAGTAGATGGACCAACTGGAACTGCATTAGAGCTCTGGGTGGGTCGATTCTGCCCTGGAAATCGAGCAAAATCCTACAAAAGATGATGAAAGAAAGTGGGATACAAATATTGATCAGAAATATGGCATAAATCAAGTTAATAATATGTTACAAGGTATCTGTCGAAGTGTCACCTCATAAACTCGCTGTTGTGAATGTGATAAGTGTCCAGGTTTAGGACGAAGGGCTTCTGGTAAAGCAGGAATTTGACCTTGTGGGTATACGCTAGCATCAAAAAAGGTAGCACCAACACTCTCTCTATGTTTTCTCCGAATAGTAAGTTGTTGGGCTATTTCACCATCAATGGTTTGAACAGCCTGTTAAATAGGTTAGAATGTTATATATATTAAGTAAATAATAGCTTGTTGAACAAAAATTCTTATTTCTGTATTTTGCTACATTTATTGCTCTACTAAGTAAGACCCCCTGAACATAGAAAGTATCAACAGTGAACAGACAACATCAAAATTGTATATATCTACACAAGTTCGGAGCCGTTTCATACTCATTGAAAGGAACATACTCAAATCACTGGGCGAGCTGAGATAAAGCAAAAAATAAGAAGCCTTGACATGGAAACATGCATGACTAAAGTCCCACGACTAAGTTGGCAACGGAAAAAGTGTCATTTACCGAAAATAACATAAGATGAGAACATTACAAGTGAGACCAATGTCATAAGAATACTATATGCAACGTTCAACAACAAAAAAACAGAATGAGACATAAAGTAATGCCTAGACAATGTAAGAAATACACTTCATACACAATTCTTCACCCAGCAGTTGCTGGAACTTGTTCAGATGTCAATAACACATTGATATAAACAGTACAGCATGCATATTCTTAAGAGATTAAAATATTTATGCTTTTAGACAAAGGAAAATATGAAGGGTTGCTCTTCCTCAACAGCTCAATATTAAGACTCTTGACAATGTCACAACATTTTGTTAGCATCATATTACATCTAACAGAAAACAGCTAGAACCCACAGACGTTTCCCACTTAAATCAGTATTTGCTCACTTAGAGGCAACTACCATAATCTCAGTTTACCTTCTCTGTTGCAGCTTGTTCAATCAACACACAGCCTAGATCCAGATTATCATTAGTCACCAGTTGAACAGCTTGTTCTACAAGTTCATTTGTCACTGACATTCCCTGAAGTGCGCTTCTGAGCTGGCTTGATATTGAACCACGTAATGGTTCCTAAAAGTAACCAAAGAGACGCTTCAATCAGAACTATGGAATATTAAGTAAAATTTTGAGTCCAAAAGATCAAAAACAGTCAAGCCAACAAGTACAAGAAAAAGGTCCATCTATACCTTGCAGGTTACATGAGCAAGACTTCCTGCCAACCTTGCTACCATCAAATGTGCTGCATTTCGTATAAGGGTCTCATCTGGCTCCATGGCATAGTCCTACCATTTGAAAACATAACTTTTTTTAGAAAATATATTATACTAAAGTCCGATTCTACTGAGACAATGGTCTGCCTCAATCAACAAATTGGAAGAAGAAGAAAAACCACCTTCAAGACAAGTTCCTTAGTTGTCTGAGTTGCAATAGAAACACTACGTTGCACGATACTGGAAACTATTTCCTTAACAGCTCTATCCATAGCAATTGGAAGTACACTGAAGGGAATAAAACATACATATAATTGAAAATTGGTTTGATGAATTCCATTCTCAAATAGAATTGAACAATTTCAATTACTGGTTCAGACCTCTGGAAATGAAGGTGCAATCCGAAATTTTGGAGCTTTTTATTAACAACTACTTGTTGTTCAATACTAGCTGCTGGCACAGGAACCTGCAACATAAAATAAAATATAATAGAGAACCAGTCCATATATAAAAGAAAACCATCTGAAGCAAATATAAACGGAAGTCTGGACAAACCTGATTAACTGTATATTGTGTCTGGCCTTGTATAAGGCCTTGAGCAGAAGGAAGCTGATCGGAAAAGCCCAGGCTGACCAGCTTCTCATCCTCCGCCAAAGTTCCAGATGAATGATGGAGAGGAGAGGCATACTGGCAGCATAATCACATATTCAACCTCCGACAATGCTACTTAATCAAAATATAAATGCTTTAACACTAACCTGAGATATTAAACGAGAGTGGCCACCAGGATGGGGAGAAGCAGCAACATCATGAGGTCCCTCAACTTGGTTTAGTGTCGATATCATTCCAGGTTTCACCTCATTCATTATTGGTTGTTGTGAAGATCCAACATCTTTATTGGAGAAATCCGGATTGCCTTCAACTTCTCTAACTCTGTCCTTCAGGAGAGCGGTAGGTGTGACGTCCTTAAGGTCAACGCTTAAATGCTTGAACAAGACCTGAGACCAAAATATATCTCAATTAAGAAAAGAGTCTTAAAATGAAGAAGTGGGTCCCTCAAGCAAAGTACAGGCAGATATGTATGAAAATTTACCTCAATCTCAAATTTAAGATTCATCTTCAAATTTGGCATTGCATAAATCTCAGCAAGCAACCCAAGAATTCCCATCGTCCAAGGGTTAGGAGGCTGATATGCAATACTGTTTGAACAGGGTTCCAGAATCTGCAACAAAAGCGTTAAGTCCACAACATTGCATTTTCTAGTTAATAAAAGATAAAAGATAGAGCACATATCATACCTTTGAGGTAAAAGGAATAACAGCTATCATGAGTCCCTTTTCATATGCCTGAAAAGGAATACAGAAAATAATGTAAAAATGTGCTAGAAACACGGAATCAAGAAAATAGTATTGTTTTGGCTACATGGAGGTCTAAGGCAATTCAACTCCCATTACCCATATATATGAAGTGAACTCAAAACAAAATAGAATTAAAACAAACCTCTATAATCAAAGATTTTGGATCTATCTCCCGAGCTCTTAGAACTTGATTTTTGCCAATTGTAATCTTCCCAAGCCAGCTTCCTAAATTTTTCAGCAGTGATCGTTCTTCCACGCTAGACTTAATAAGTTCAGATCCCAATAGAACCTGAACAAAACAGTACAAATACCAAGAATGATCACCAGTTTCTTCGAAAGGAAATAAAATAAGTAGACAGCACCAAACCTTGCAGTTCTCATAAGTGGCTTGTACAATCTGTCGGTTCAAAGGTTTCAAATTTACTTTGTCGAGGAACTTTAAGTACAAATCATGAAAATTTGTTTCAATGCTTGCCCTGCAAAAGATGCATAAAATCCAAAAGTATCAAGACATTCCTCTGTTTTATTTCATTATGATGTCATTTTATTTCTCCCAGGCATATGAACTAAAGAGACACTTCAAGAAGACGAACTCTAAAGGAGAACTACCTCCATAAAACTGTTTCAGACAAAGTATGTATTAGGAAGATAATTATCTACCTCTTCATAACCATATACTCTGCAAACCAGGGATAGTATTGTGGATTTAGGATATCACCAAATTCTTTAGCTTTAGCCTCAACATTTGCAGCAGACAAGTTATTTATAATAAAAGATATTTTATCCTGAACTTCCGATGCTGGAGCCTGTTCCAAAGAGGGACAAAATAGTCAGAAACAGATGCATAACAAATAATAATAGCAGATCAGACAAACACCAAAGATAATGAAATAGGACTATACACCAAATATAATTACTAACCCGCCAGAACTTAGTGTGGTGCACAGACAACATAAGGTTGCATAAAATTTTAGAATATAATCAAAAGACAATCTAAGAAAGTTACCAATGCTTCAATGTACCAACCATATCTAGAAAGTTTTCACCTGTTCAGAATTTGCACAACTATTTGATAATCATTTGATGCCAGAAAAGAATAAAGCCTGATAGAGGTCTCAAACGGTGGTAAATATCAACACAAACTATGAATGGCAGTGAGTTGCACAGAAAGCAAGTTAAAAGAAAATGTTTTTTATCCTAGGACGGTGAAATATACTGTTGAAGAGTAGTCACAATTCAACGTTGATTTCTAAACCACATGCAACTCATATATAATTATCGGATACTTCTGGGAAATAGATAATGGAGGGTATGTACCATGAAAAATGAAATCAGGACAAATGATCCAACTTGATTTTGTTACTAATCAGGTCAACATAATATTCAATTGGCAGTCTTCAAATGAGCTTTGAGGAATTTCTTAGGAACATATACATATATACTAAACTCTTGACTAGGTCAGAATTTCGTACAGTATATCATGACAGCTTACAAGTGAGCACATACCTTAGGTGCGTAACTTCTATATAAGAGAGCAATAAATCATCACTTTAAACTACTTAATTTTTCAATCAGGAAATAGCATATATTAAAATTTTATGAAGGATTTATATGTTTGATATCCGTTTATACTGGCAGCTTGAAATAAGATGCTTCCATGTAAATGAAGTATCATCTGACCATCTTAAGTCACATAGTTGTACAAGTATCTCATGTCATCAAAAATTTATCTACAGGATCATGAAATCATGAAAGCCTCCAAGCCAACGAGATTGATCAACTAAATAAAAATTGATTTGAGAATCACCACCCCTTTTTACATATACTTCCGCAAGAGAATAAGTTAGCGCAGATATAAGCAGGAACTAAAATTAGGGGGATCCAAGAAAGGATCATAAACAAAGAAGACATACTCCAAAGCAAAAGCAAACAAAATATGCAGGGAAACATATACACCTCTATGGGAGTTTCTCTTCTTTCGGCAGCCGCAACCAGAGTCTCAATGTTTAAAGCAGAGCCAAACCCTGTAAACACCAATCTCACTGTTAATGTAATCCACAAGCTATAAGTGCATTAGGAGAGAAAATAGCCCATTGAGCATCTTTAAAAAAAATATCAAGATATGCAACTCCACAGAGCAAAAGAGTAACCATGAAAACCGAGCATTACTTGCTGAAGTAGCTCTAGATGACCGTGGAAAACCCGGTAAGGCAGACTGTATTGACAGCACAGCTCCACTGTGTGACTGCATTGTGAGTTTGAGTATATTAATTGTGATAAACAGGAAAAACAGGCTATGAATGGAACTGTGGAAGAAATGCATAAGCAGATGTAGACAAACCTTCTGAAGGCTGGCATCACTCAAAGGAGCAATAACAGGCTGAGCAGAAGATGATTGTGATGGCTTCATGAAATTGGACGGAGTCACAGAGGGTCTCCTCTCATCTAGAGAGTTTGGTGGTCTCTGTGCTAGTGGGATCGAAGAGGTAGCGGGTAATCTAGACTGTGTGTTGCCCGGCCCAATAAGTGAAAATGGCGAGCCTGCAATCTGGTAACAAAAGGACATATATTTCAGCAGACAGGATAATGAGAATTAGAAAGTCCATAACCGCATATATGCATGCTGAAAAAACCATTCTAGACAATACACAAATAGCAGTTCAACATCATCATAAACACTTTCTAGGAAAATATACAAGCGTTTTGCATCCGCAGACTGCAGGTTCAACATTAAGATGTTAGATACCTCCATATTCAGAGCAGAAGATTGAATAAGACCATGATGGTGATCCATAGTGGCACCATGGCCGACATCAGGTTCACTATGAGCAGCAGAGATCCTGTTAAGTGCCCTCTCAATAAATGTTACAAGGTCCGAATGAGCTGCACGCAAATGAGATATTTGCAATATATGATTGCAGTATTGTGGCCACTCAATGAGACGGTCCACAAATTGCTCCAATGCCTTGGTCCCAAATGAGAACATCTGCATAATAAAAAAGGCGGTCAAACTTAGATCCGAAACAATGACACTATTGAGAACCCAAGGAGAAACAAACTTTTGAATCTGCAGGCTTCCTTAAAGCATCTAAAACGGCGCGTAAAGCGATACCAAGCGTAAGATGAACCACGAGTTGGTGCTTAATGAGTGATCCTGAAACCATAAACATTGGCAAAGGGTAAACAATATCAGCAAACTAAGTAATTTTGAATATGAAAACATCATAATCTTACATAGGAAGGTTGCAGCATGATACAGATGGACTAGTAAAGATAAGAAACTCAAGAGTATACTTGAACATGTATAGTAAAACCTTAATGACATATGCAAGTTGTTCACAGTGAATTTAACAGTTCAGAATTTGACCAAACAGATGGATTTGATGGAATGACCAGTTCTTCCACACAAGAAGCCAGTCATTTGAATAATGTAATTAATAGTAAGTCAGCAGTGAGAGAACTTTTCAGTTTCCTTAAATTGTGTGGAATGAAACATTTTCTTTAATAGTAGTATCAATAGGTTAATAGTCATAAAATATTGACTTCAAATATTAGAACCAGCTACTTGACGCTTAAATTAATCCAACAATGACAAAGTAAGAGCTATGAGATGTCATGACATTTCAAGTCAAATTCAATAATCTCATGCACAGACAACTATATTGACCAGAATAAATAGTTTTGGATGTATTGCAATCATCATAAAAAAAGATCTAACCAAAAAGAATTGCTGCAATCCTCAGCTGCCTTTCAGGGTACTTGGAGAAAAACTTGTATTCTTCAAAGAGATTACCAATCATGCAGTCGTATATAGACTGTTCCCTGTAAAATTGCCAAAATCCCTTCAGATCTCCATACAGTTAATAATGAAATGCTAATATGAAAGCAGTATTCTCCATTACAGCTGAATGTGATCATCATACAAGAAAAGAAAAAAAATGGAAACAAGTAACAGCCCATGAATTCACAAGTCGACCATACAAGGCAAGACCTGTGCTGGTAAAAAGCTAGATTGGCAAAAAGGCAGTGGAAAGAACACCAAACTGGGAATATATACGTGATCATAAAATTCCCCATGCTATTGAACAGAAATATTGACCCTTTACAAACAAGTACTTTTCAAATTTTGCTCATTCAACTTCATGAATATTTCTCAAAAGATTATAATTGTCCTGATATACGAATTCCATTAAAACTGGAACTGGGTGAAGCAAAGTAAGAAAGTCGACCAATAGAGTCATAGACTTAGAATAATTGCTTTACAGAAACGAGATTCCCCAAGTATCAGCATTTTCCCTACAGATAGCTACAAAATTTATAGTCTATGTGATCAAAAGTCATTTGAGCCTTTTCAAGCCACGTATACCAGATGGATAAACTTGTGGTTTTCTTTAGGGTGGGGGTACCTTTTGTCAGAAGATTCCTTAAAGCGAGTGAGCATCTGAATCATAGCCTCAATAGACAGATGACTAGAGAACATTTGATGGAAGTATGAGTTTGCTTCTGCCTCGATGTCATCAGCATAGTTATCAGAAGTAGAATTTGAACCTCCAGTATTTATCATTCTTGAGTTTGCACGCACATGAGAGGCATCAAATTTCTCTATTTCCTCAGATAAGTTATTAGAGGAAAACAAACCAGCATGAGACTGAAGTACCTGTATAACAATTATCTGGAAGGTCAAATACTTGTTTTCTCATACTGGCTGAAATAAAAGTGCATATCACAACATTACCTTGAAGACAATGGGACAAGCTTCCGAATAAATATTCAAAAGAGAACCAGAGGGGTGAAAGTTATTAGCAGAGACGTCCTGATCTCCAATCTGAACATCCTTGAGAAACTTGATACATTCCTGTAGGTGTATAAGTTAGTGCTGAATCTATAACAATCATTAGTTACTAGCAGACCAGCAGCCGAGATGGTAGAGACCAATTACAAAAGTAGTCTTTTCAAAAACTTGAGAATTTATGCTCAGGACTTTGAGTGACAGATTTCTTTACAATATACAAGATACATTATTTTCTTTGCATGGCAGGGGATGTTAATTTGGAAGGATTTAACGAAGAGTAAATCACAAACCTCATAGAAAGCATCTTTATTTGACACTAATTGAGTACTCAACCAGCTTTCAAGGTCCAATATTTCTTTCTTGGATGCAAGTGCAGCCAAGCGAATGGCAAAGTGAAAAGGGAACATATCCAGTACTTGGGAAACAACCTGTATAAATTAAAAAAATGAACATTAAGACAGAAGATTTGACAATCAATGGAATTGCAGAATAGAAGGAAAAAATCAATTAGGATTAGGAACCTTCACAAAACTTAAGTCTTATCCTTCAATATAAATTATCATGATGAGCACAGTCAAAATACCCAGGCAACAGTCTTTCTTGTCCCATAGAAAGTAAGGAACAATAAACTTGATTCTGGATAAGAAACGTTCTTACTGCCATGCAGGATATATCTTATTTATTTTAAAAACTCTAATGTAGTGCATTTGCAATTGCAAGAAGTCTAGACCTTTATTTCCTGGCAAGCATCCAAAATCCTAGAGATACTCTCTGGATCAAGATTCACAGCATCTATAAGTCCACGTAGAAACATGTTTGGATTAACACGCCACAGAGTGAATAGTAAACCACTTGCAGAAGCACTTTTAAGAGCCATAGGGAGCACAGCCGATGCCACTTCATTCTGGATGAGATTATATGCAGTCTGCCAGTTGTATAGTGGGGTTAATAACAATAAAACCATATAAAAACCAGAAGAAAATTCAAGAACATATATGAGGTCACCTACATTAACATGGGCCAGCCCAAGAAGCAACACTTCTGGGAAGTGATTAAGAGGAGATTCAAGGACAGATCTAACAGAACTTGCGTGGCCCATTTCAGATAGCTGGCACAAAACCACCAGCAGGTCATAAGATGACCATGCATGATTTGGTCCAGACGGCAATGTATGTCCAAGCACGGTTTCATCATATGGCTGCAAAGGAAAACGTATGGTTGTCATTCCAGATGGCATGGCTTTACTGGAAACACAGAAATTTGACATGCAGTCACTGGTTCATTCATCAACAAATTAACATTAGTAGCAAGCATACCAGTTGCTTCTCAGAATGAGCAAATGTAAATACTTCAGGTGGCGCAGAGACTGCATATTTTAGAAAAGATAGCTGACCCTCAACATTCTTCCAGACAGATCCACAAATAGCATGGAGAGGGAATGGTTCCTGAAGTACCAAATCAGCAAATGAAAAATTAAAAATCATGATTTCTTGTTTGATTCTTTACATTCCTAAAATAATAGATTGAGTATGATGGCTTCAATAACAAGTTCTACCTGGCATGCACGCTTGTAGACAGACATAAAAAATGAAAATGCTAACTCATTAGGGATATAAAAGCCCTCATGATCAAGCTTCTCCATGACATTAACCCAATTAGTTCCCAGAGCCTGAAACAAAATAATCGAGTCAAAGTAATGGGGACATCTCAATAAGTGTTACAAATTAATCAATAAATTACAAGCATGGCATAGAACTTACAAGTTGCTTGATTGAATCTACAAGGACATCAACGTTCCAAGAATTCAAAGATGGCATATCCAGAGCATCATTTCCACCAAGGGCAGAACGGAACGTAGCATAGACATTTTGACTGTCATCAAGACCAGTATAAGTTCTGGCAACTGTTCCAAGGATCTTTGCAACTGTGGCATCACAAAGAGGCAAGAAAAGAGACAAGATTTCTTTGCATTGAGCCAGATTAGCAGTGCATCCATATCCTAGATCACACATTACATCAGCCATGCTAATTTCTTTTTCCATTTCTGCTAGAATGACATCAAAATCATCTTCATCGCCCTCATTCAACAACTCTAAGTGTCTGCAGCATATAAACAAGAATAATAGTAACCATGGTTTCCAAAATATATTTCTAGTCTACCTATGCACTATTGACTGCCAGTGGAAGCACCTGAAGAAGTTATCTTTGCGTAATTCATCATGAATGAAAGGTGAGATGACAAATTGGGATTCATCCTTCAATTGCACAAGAGATAACATTTGCATGAATGAGTCTACATGCTCAGAGAGACCTTCAGATCGGCTAAGCAATACTAGAATATGTTGAATTAGCTCAGTAGACTCAAATGCCTCAGGATTGGCGCATAGCTCTGTAATCTGAGTCATGCAGAAATTTTTTCCTGTGCAACCAATAAAACGTTTATAGATATAGCAGAAGAACTGCACAAAGATAAAAATATGCCTTCTTAAAATTAGACAAAGCAAAAATAACTAACCGCACATCCTGGTATCATTATCTTCAGAATTAGACAAAGCAAGACCGACTCCAATTTTTTCAGGTACAGACAACTGTAAAGCATAGGAAAGATTCTGCAGCAGTTCTTCGTTAATGGCCTTAGTATGCAGTGATTCACTTAATATTGAACTAAAGTTAGGTTTGTCCAAGATATATTTGAATATTGAAGCAAATACAGGTTGCAGCTTCATATCCTTCAAATCACTGGAATAAATATTTAGGTGGTCGAAACAGGCTTGGAGTAGTAATATGCTACCCTCCATTCCATCCATCGTATACTGCAAGAGGAGAATATTGGCAACAAAATTAGCATTGTACTAATAATAGATCATTAATGCCAGCAACAGATGCATAAATTAAAACACACCAACAGAAAAAACTTGATCACACTTGTGCAAAGTCTCGTTACTCATTAATATCCAAAACGCACATAACATCAACCAAATTAAATGACATAGTCTTTCTTCTCAGTGATCTTCTATAGAATATAGTTTTGAATAGCGAGACGGAAAATTAAAAAGAGTGAACATAAGAACTTTCATACTTACCAATACCAAGTGAGCAGGCTTTATCGTTTCAAAGAAAAGCCAAAATCATAACTCAGCATGCTACTTTGGGTCCACACTAATTAGTCCTTATTTTCACATAATTAAAGGAAGAACAAGCCTTATATTGTGCATTTATTTACTCAGCAACATTTTTATTAATACGTTAACAAACTTTAACCTTCTTAAGTTATCAACCGAACTCATTATGATAAGACAGCCACCTTCCCGCTATCTCATGATGAATTTTTCGTGCCATATTCTAAGTCACATTGCTTTTAGAGCTAAACATGGTTAAAACTATTAGATGAGCTCAAATGTGCATATTGATCAGCTATTGACGGAACTCGTCACAGCATGGAAATATGACAATATTTTGGGTAGTATTTTGTAAACTAAAAAAATTAATACTCCCTCCGTTTCACATAAAGATGCACCATTTGACCCAGTGCGGGTTTTAGTAAAATGTAGTTGACTTGAGTGGTAAAAGTGTTATTAAGTGTTAAAATATAGTTGATTTGAATGGTAGTGAAAATTGGGACCCACAAAAAGGTGTTATTAAGTGTTAAAATATAATTGATTTGAATGATAGTGGAGATCGGGACCTACAAAAAAGTTGTATTAACTTCCAAAATAGAAGGTGTATGTTTATGTGAAACGTACTAAAATGGCAAAAAATGTATTTTGAGGGCATTTTTTGTATCATTCCCTTGACGGATACGACATGCTGTTCGGCATCCCGTGCTTCCAAGATTTTAATGGATTTTAGTTAGAGATAATGAAACATCTGATAAAAGGAAAAGAACACACTTACGAACTGGCTGACAACTAAAACTGCATATGATAGCATGCTGCAGCTGTAATATTACCATTTACCACCTACAGTTTTTCCCCTAAAAAGAACAAAGACAAGGACTATCACAGCATTATCATAAATAAGTATCATCTCAACCATGAGATGAAGTTGCTCCATAAAGAGTGATGATTTCATGAATTTCCTCAGTTTGGCTTGAAAACTAGGATCAGATCTATATTTGGAATGCTTTAAGCAATGAGAAAACTTCTATTTTTCAGCCTGTCCACAGTAAAGAGGAACGTGGTGATTTAAAAAATTCATTATGCGGGATCAGCTAGGTACAGACTCAGCCATGAAGAAGAACTGGATACATTTCGAAGGATTTACTTCTCGTTTAAATATACAGCATATGCGGTAATTAATCACATTAGTTAAAACAAACGCCATGAGAACCGACAGAGCGCAAACCAAACACTTATAGAGCAGTGATTAAAAACTTAAACCGCTCACAGTCGTTGCAGCTCGTGGCTTAGGAACTAGGGTTTTACAGTATAAACACAAGATCGTCGATACAGACTAGAAATGCAAAGGAACACACGAAAAGAACAGTAAGGCGTCTAAATTCAGTTCAATAATGTAAAACGCATCTAAATTCGATGAGCGTACCTTGCAAAGCTCCTGGAAAACCGAATCGGAGTTGGAATCGTTCAAGTTCTGCAGCAGAAACCTAATCTGACCGGAAAGCTTGGAGGAGAACGGAACCATGGCTGATCGAATTGCAGATTACACTTTCCTACGAGATTCAAACGAAGATAAATTTTCTAGGGTCTGCAGATTTAATAGTTTGGTGAAATGAAATCATAAGATAGAAAGTGCGAAAATCTAATAGCGATAGGGTCGGGCAAATTGAAAAGGGGAACGGGCTTTAGTTTTTATATGATTGGATCAGCATACTGTGCGACCCGACCCGACTCGACGGACGGCTGTTTTGGTTATGGTCGGGTCGTATCGTATGATTAGGTCTGATTTACTTTCGAATAGTTAAGTAAAATTTTAGGGATAATTGTTTGAAAATGTATAAACTATTTATCATTTATAATATTGCACATAAATTTTAAAATTCGACGCATAATATATTAATTATTACTCCTTATATTGCATACATAGATTCGGTTAATCAATATATTTGACTAAATTTTATAGCTATTTAATATATTTGACTAAATTTAATCAATATATTGCATACATAGATCCAGTTAATATACGTGGACGTACACATCAGCTTAACACGACATCGTTCTAACTTAAGATAAACGACATGTGTTAAATAGCTAGTCTGATGTGTACATTCATGTGTGTTAATCGGGTTAATGTATGCAATACATCGACCAAATCTAGTTTTATGTGTTAAAATAGCTATAAATTTGTAGTTAGTATATTGTAAAACATATTATAAAGTTCATGTGCAATGTCATAAATAGTGGTTAGTTTATGTATTTACATTTTATTACATTAAGAGTCCATTTGGTACCCTAGTTATAGAGTGTTAGGCAAAGTTAATCAACACAAATCCTGCATTTGGTAGCATTTATCTAATTTGGAAGGGCCCGTGGTAGTAAACCCAGCCCGAAGTTTTGCTCAAGTTATAGACGGTTTGTAAACCGTCCAAAAGGGTGATATTAAACGAAACCTCACACAACAGTAAAAGACGGGATTTAAACTAATGACAAATTTGCCCTTCTCAGATTTAGTTTGCTTCATTTCTAATTTTGCATTTCTGAAATCGGTCAAACCCGTCTCCTCCCCCTGCGAGCTCGAAGAAGCGGTGCTCCACGTGCTGGTTAAATTTCGAGTTGAAGTCATTCCTTTACAGAAGAATAATCGGTCGATCGAAGGTAATTTATCGGTTTGTAAGATGAAAAACCTTTCTTTTCTCTCCTTAATTTTTCGGATTTCTGAATTTCATATTTCACAAATTTGCAAATCTGAAAATTGTAGTTGAGAGAGGTGAAATTTAACCCATCTTCTTCAAATCCTTGTTCGGAAGCTGAATCTGTGAAAGATATTGCAGGTTATTGAGTAAGCCCTAATTTTCTGTGCATTTTATGTATAGACTGAGCCCTAATTTTGTGTTCTTTAATTTCGATTTTGTTTTTGTTGGGTTGGATGTATGTTTTGGTTGTAGTGATTAGTTCCATTTGATAGTTCAAATCCTAGTGTATATATCCAGTACTCTGTTTGAATTTTTTAGTTCCATTACTAATTTTTTAATGGGTTCCTACATGAAAATGATAAACCAATTCCAAATAAGTGCATTTAAACAATTTGAAACAACATATAAACTGCATATAAACAGACATACTTGTGTTATATAGTGCTTCATTGTCACAAATAAGTGGATGAAAAAAGGCAGGTGATGAAGGAATCTTACTCTGGTGGTGTTCCTGATTCTCTTATTACGCAGTGCATATAATTGGATCGTACACTATGAAATGGAAGAGTTTGCGGAAGTGGCTGTGCACGCCGGGGTTATCTCGACATTGGCTGAACTTTTGAGAGGAAGGTTAACTTGGGTCGAGCAGAGAGTGGCTGTACGAGCTCTAGGCCACTTAGCTACATATACCAGCACCTTCCCTGCTCTAGGAAGCGATGGGGAGATCTTGGAGCTTGCATTAATGTATTTGTCTCCTCATCCTACGCATATGCGCTGCATATTATCATTTTCCTTGGAGTGGCGTTTAATACTGGCAAAAATATTTCCGCTAGCTTGTTGTTTTCCCTTTTTGGGAGTCTTTCTGCTAATACGTGGTTCGGAGACTACTGCATCGACCATTTATTGCTTTCCATGCATTGTTTTGGCATCGTTTGTAGCTTAGTACTTCATCTTGTTTGATGTATTTTCTCACGTCGAGGTTGGGCGGCTTCGATGGTGAACTCGGGTCTTTCCGAATTTATTTGTAACGCCTTTTACTATTTATGCAATTATCTTTTTCCGACCAACATTAATTTATGCTCATACTTTGTGACGAATCAAAGTGAAATCTCATTCTTGGATGCAGAATCTTGGGTTTCAGTTTTTTTTGCTAATGTTTTTCTTTTGTTTAATTTAGGAGGATTAATAATGATTTCTCATTTTGCTAACTTAAAATTCAATATTTGTTTTTTTCTATGAAATTTATTGACAGAGGAATGGAAAGTAAATGAATTTATTTGCTGAATTTGCCATTGAATGACATTTTTGTAAATACAAGAATATTAGAAGGGCAAAATGATGAAAATAATTTTATAAAAATATAGATGAAAATAAATTAAAATTAATTAAAATCAAAATGATGAAAATAAATTAAAATTATTTTATATATTATATTTTTATTTTATAAAAATATAGATGAAAATAAGTGAGAATGATATGTTAAAATCATATTTTATATGTCATGACATTTTCATAATTTAAAAAAAGTTAAAGGGAAAATTTGTAATAGCAACACTTTATCTAAGGTACACTTTTACCAAACAATATATAAATTTTATCTTACTTTTTACCTTATCTACCAAACACAAACTCATATTAAACTTAACTCCTCATATCCTAACTCCCCATACTAAATTTAACCTACCCACTTTCATCATAACCCATCTACCAAATGGAACCTAAATCACCTAAATTCATCAAATGCTTACTTATAAGAACTCAAAATGAGAGAATTACTAGATTGTGAAGGAGATGCGATAAAATATTATGAAAAATAAGTATGTCTTATTCGTATTGAATTTCACTTCATTGTTTGAATTTAAATTAAAATGATATGAATTTTAAAAAATTGATTACTAAACATATAAATTCTAACTAAAATATCTACAATTTCGTCTAACATATCTGCAACTTCGTCTAATTGTAACACATATAATTGTATTAAGAGAATGGTTGGGAATAACTTTCATTTTTATCCATAACTAGTTTGTGCACCCGTGCTATGCACGGGAATATATTATTCATCAATAATTTATGCATAGAGATATTTAAAATAATAAAAAATGATGTAATCAGATAATAATTGGTGGTTTTAGAACCTTAATCATAAACGATGGTTCGATTTCAAATCATGACTGTGTAGAGGACGGTTCAGTATAATTTCAAAATTTTGAAACCATGATCAGCGATCCAAACCAGTAACTTCAATTTATTTTATCCAATTCAATTTATTTCTTATTTGTAAAATATATTTTTATATAATTCACAATAACACATTAAAACTTATGAATATATTAATAATAAAATAAATTAAAAATCAAAATTTAATTTTGGAATTTGGAAATTAATAGAACTTTATGATTTTATATAATAATATAATAATATTTAAATTTTATTTTTATAGTCATTCTAATTTTAAAATTAACAAATAAAACGATATTAAAATTTTGAAAAGTTAAATGATAATATAAATTATTACGTAATTATAATAATAAGAATTTTTAAATTTTCATATATATTAGTATTAATTTTTTGGATAGTTCATAATATATATTAGTATTAATATATATTAGTATTAAAAACGATTTGGTTCTGATTTTGAATATTCGAATGAGTTAGGTTCCAAACTACACTCATGAGCACTTCTACTCCTGTAATTTTATAAATTTTAATTGGTTTAAATACTAATAATAATTAATTGATCATATAATAAAATTAACATAGTCTATTTATAAGTGTTATAATTTTTAGTTGTTTGAGCAATTTTTTAATTAATATTGATCTACATATAATTTATCTCACAAAGAGTTGATTGTCTAAAAATATATCTCATGGTGTTAACTAAAAATAAATATGAACGATTCATATTTTTATATTATATTATTTTTTATTATTTTATATTTAATAAAATAAAATAATTTTAAATATTTTCTCTAAAAATATTAAGACATCCATTAAAAAAAAACTTTATAATGAGCTTCTATGCATGGTTTCAATTTATAATGGATTGAGTTTCAACTTTCATGCATAATATTAAAACATATTATAAAGAGTATTCAACTTTATAATTAGGAACATTATAATTTAGTAAAATATATTATATGTATAAGAATATATATACATATAATTATTTTCAATATACTAATGTGTTATAATTTTTTATATTAAATTTATATTTTATATAACATATATCAAATTAAATGTATTGTCGAGATCTTTAATTTAATATGCATAATATTGCAAATATTTTTACAAAGAAAATAAATAATTTTAGTAGAAATGTGTTATAGGAGAGAAAAAATAATCTATAAAGTTTTAAAAATTAATAAGGTAAACGCTAAACATAAATCAGATTCAGTTGTACATGTATATTATGATTTATTCAATGCTCAAGTTATCTTGTTGCTCTATTGGTTTACAATATAGCCTTTCTTATGAAAGGTATAGAGATCGAATCCTATTAAGGTTAATTTTTAAATTTATATAATTTATAAACTTCGATCGAGTGAGTTCATTTCGGCACCTCTAGATTATTATAATTAGGGCTGAGTTGGGCTTAAAATTTGATGACCCAAAAAATCTCGGGCCTAAATTACCCGGCCCGGTGGCCCGACGGACCAAACGGACCATGGGCCAAAAAAACCCTATAAGTTATGGGCCAATTAGGCCCGATAATTAAGTATATATATTTTATTTATTTAGAAAGTTATTTTTTTTTAACTAAATTTTATGCTATTTGTTTTGTAACTTTTGTTTTAGGAAAATAATATTATGTGTTTTTTTTATTACTTTCTACCTTTATTTTATTTTGATAATAATAATTTTTACATAATATTTAATTTTATAACTATTAATAAATCAAATATCACTAATATTGTAACTTTATAGATATCGTTTCATTACTCTAAATAATTTATTTGGACACCAAAATTATTAATTTAAAATAAAATATTATATGGACTTTTTTGGCCGGATGACCCTGCAATAAGATTTTGCTGGCCTATCAAATTTCTGGCCCGGTCCGGTCCGGCCCAAAATGAAACGTTAGGCTGGCCCGACAAATTTGACAGCCGTAATTATAATAAAAAACAATTCAAATATAAAGAACTAGCCGGTAATGATCAAATCTCATCTATTGGTTTATCGTAGAATTAAGGATAGGAAAAAAAGTTCCAAAATATTCAAAATTTCTCTTAAATTTAATAATCTTCTGAAAATAGCATCAATAAATCAGAATCCAGAACTGGACGCCTACCAAGTATAATTAACTGGGTCAGCATACCCCGAAATGACATTCACACCTCTCCTGCTGCTGCTGGTGGCGGAGGAGGTCCTTCTGCCTCCGGAGTTCCATAACTTTCCGGTGAGAGTTCGAGTGCTGAGTCAGCACGAACGTCGGGCTAGCCGCGGGCCTGTACTCCGGCACCAGGCGGCCGGACTTGTATCTCACGCCGCAGGCGTTGCACAGCGTCTTCGGGCCCAGCGGCCCGGTCCTCCACTGCGGCGTCTTCTCCGACGCACAGTGCGTGCACCTACGCGCCACCTCCGTGCCATCCGCAACGACGCCAGCCAGGCTCTGATTCTCCCCCACCGCATACGCCAGCTGCCGCGATCGCTTGCTCTGAGCGCCGTGGAATCCCTTGCCGTTTACAGATGCGCTCGCGAATTCACTCTCAGGAAAATCAGTGAAGGAATCGTCCATGTAGTTCGACAACCACTCGAGATCCGCCGCCTCCTCCGTCTACGCAAAAATTGTAATGCCAAAAGTGAAAACAGATTCAAAATTATCGAAGGTACAACTATTACAGCATGCAGTACAATAGCTGCGACACTCGCCATTGCACACACCTTAACAAAACTTCTCCATAACCATAAACAACATCAAATGTAAATAGCGCAAGAGATCTCACAGGCACGCGAAAAATATCGGTGAAGTCGTCGGAGTTAGAAGGAAGAAACGATTGCTG
Source organism: Leonotis leonurus (assembly GCA_026898415.1). Classification (NCBI taxonomy): domain Eukaryota; kingdom Viridiplantae; phylum Streptophyta; class Magnoliopsida; order Lamiales; family Lamiaceae; genus Leonotis; species Leonotis leonurus. The sequence goes on from JAPKLX010000006.1 coordinate 1,358,264, forward strand.
ATACTGAGCGTTGGCAGCGGAGGAAGTGTGGTGAAGGTATAACTCCGGGGCAGCGGCGGCGGGAGACGACGAGGAGGAAGAGAGGAAGTCGTCGTTTGGTAAGTCTAATAAATCATCTACAGAGAGTCCACCGTAGGCATCCATCTTCACCTCACCCAGCTATAGCTGGTGTAAATGCTTGTGACCAGTACTGTGTGAAGTGCACTTCAGTAAGTGCAAGTGGTGAAATGGTGTTGTGAGAGAAGAAGAAAGCAAGCAAGGTATAAATGATGTCAAGTAAGGGAGCAAAGGAACGTGGGCGGAGTCTCTATCCCTTATATATAAATACACCATCTTATTTAAGTGGTGATTTTTGCTCTCATTTTTGACCTCAATACAGAGTCAAATGAAATTTGAATTTGAAAATTTCATATTTTTCTTTGATTTCTTGTAAATAAGTGGTGTATTAATTAATATAAAACAATTTAATACATGCATTCTTATTATAAATAGTATGGATTATTAGTTAATATGATAAAATTTTAAAACATTTAGTATAATTTACTTTAAATGCTATAAATAATCATAATAATAGTGGAATGATAGTTGACGAAATTTGTTAGGTATAAAATACATGTTGAATAAGAGATTTAGTTTTTACTATTTTTAGAATGGCTATTTTTTTTATAATTATATGAAAATAATAAGTAATGAAGTTAAGCCTACTTTTAATTGCGTAATATTGATCCTTGGTATTATACCGAAGTATATAAAATGAAACAAATAACATATGAAATAATGAAAATATTATAAATATATATCACCCTTAGCTCTTTATGACTTTTATTAAATATATATGATAGAATTGATTAACTCATCATCTTATTTGGTATTAGTGTAATCATATTCTTCTACGTATAATACTTATCAAATAAATAATTTTTATTTAAATATTAGTTACGGATTATAAAATATTTTATGAGTTTAATTCTGATTAGTAATACTATATTAATCTATATTATTTTTATTTATCGAATTTTTCCTACTTATTCTAAACAACCCCTAAACAAATAAGTCCTAAATATTAGAATATGATAGAGGAAAATAAATGGAACAAGTAAAACCATAATTGTCATTAAAAATATGACGTCGATAAGTAAAAAGAAATATATTGTTAGCATATGCTTTCACGTGCAAACTGTTAATATTCGAATTGACTACGTGGTTACCTGCTGACACTGTACAGATATATAAACTAAAATTTCCAATTTAATTGCTCTCTTATTTTATTTTCTTTTAACCAAGATAATGGCACATTTATAGATTTTAAATTATTCTTAGCATACACTTATCGACGTCATACAATTACATTCTTTTAATACAATTAGACGAAGTTTGAGATATGTTGCAGCCGCTTTGAGAAGATTTGGAATGTATAAATATTTAAATACATCGAAAATGTTAAAATTACTTTCCATTTATTATATTAAGTTCGTTCGCAAAGTAATTTTTTAGTTAAAATTTATATGTTTAGTAATCAATATTTTAAAATTCAAATTTTTAATTCAAATTCAAACAGTGGAGTGAAATTCACATCCACTCACCACATGTTAACGTTCAAACATATTTAGTAAAACACTCTGATTTTTTTTTTTAGTAAAACACTTTGATTTAAAGTTTTAAGCATTCATTTGAAATTTAAACTTCGTAGTTAACAATTAAAGTTAAAATAATTTATGAAAATTGATAGAGTTATTTTAATTTTATATATTTACGTTTATTATATAATTTATTTTACATTTTCCCACTTAATTTTGTAGAGAGAACTTAAGCAATAAGGTTGGAGAAAGAAGAATCGGATAAGATTGTTGCTACAAAAGTGGAACTCATGCTGAATCAACAATTGTTCTCATTAAACTTGACAAAATTTTCTTATTTAGACATGTTTAAGTCGTTCGTGATCGAAATCATACCAAACTTGATTCAAGTTTGTCTTATCGAGAAGAAAAAGGAAGATATCTTCTGTAGCTAGTAGTTTTCTAGTGGATTCACATGTACCTTGTAGCAAATTTATCTGCAAGTTGTAAGGGACACGACCCATATTCGTTCACAAGTTTCTTTCTAGTTTTGATTGGAACTTGTGGCTCGTTCTTAGCGAATACAAAGAAGAGAGTATCCTAAGTAGTGGATATCCGATCTAGTTTTAATTAGACCGTGGACGTAGGAGATTTTTCGAACCACGTAAAAACAACTATGTTCTTTACTTTACGCATTTTAATTTTTCAGTTGTTTATTCACTAACACATCACTTGCATTCAAACTTGCATTGTTTAACCAATCTCTTAATATTTTTGGCTAAGTGTTTATCAAGGTTTTCTAATAAGAGAAACACACTAAATTCACCATATTTCGCACACTACACTCTGTTAGATAACAAGATCATTCTTGCTATTTGCTTAGCGTAACTCACAAGAGAAAATCTATCTGAACAGATCACTTGTCGATATGGTAGTGAACCTGGTCAGCGATCTGGTCTGACACATTCTTAAAATAGTAAAAGTTATCCATTTAAAAAATTGTGGACTCTACTACCTTTTATCCCTCTTATACTATTTTATACACTCTCCTTAATAATCGTACCCAAAAATTTTGTATCAAGCTTATTGGGACGAAAAGAGTACTATTTTTCAGTTCAAATATCTCCACAAATTCATCAATGATCTTCTAAAGCCATAATTGAAACCGTTCGAATCTTATATATATGAAAAGGATATCTCAAAAAAGGTCAATGGAACTTGAATATAATTAAGAGATTATACATTATAATTTTGGTTTTCCCCTTCATATTTTCCATTGCTATTTTTCTCATCATACATATCATATATTTTAGAAGTTGTTTTACATTTTATTGTTTAATCCACGCTGCATTATTTACTGTGTGTGTTTCTATTCGGAAAACATCGGACACAATGTTTTAGAAGATTTTAGAAGTTGTCGAGTTCCACTAACAAAAACATATGCCCAAATCAAATAGGATTATTTTGTAAAATTATTATGACAAGGAATGAGAATACAATATTGAATTGATATGGGAAAGTATCAAATTTCACGGATTGGCTACACGTAATCTAATTAGGCTCATGAACTATAAAATTGTAAATTTATAGGTATTATTGTGAATTATTATTTAAAAACTTCTACTATCAATTTAAGTTATAACAAAATCTACTTTTTAACTTAGATACATAAAATTCAATATTTACTTACGATTTTTTATGCTTCCGGCACCGAAATAATCCAAATATAGGAATATAGAGTAAGGAGGAAATCATATATATTAATCAGCAAAATATGGAGTAATAGAAAATTGAAAGTGAAAAAATTGATGAGGATGCAACGGGTCACGTGGCGACAGCTGGAACCGGCTGGATGTAGTTCAGTGTAAGAAACTAAAGCATTAAAGAGAGGGGACCTAACCGCCCACACCGTACCTTCCGCACACTCCACACACACACCTATATATATATATATTCGTTTTGTTTGTATATGTGATAAATATGTGTATGGTGGGGGGTGGGGTGGGGTGAGGTGGTAGCAAGGTCACATGGAAGGAGATATGGCGCCGGAGGTTAGGGGGAATGCATTGCAAAAGATTTTCTTTTGAGTCAAGTAGGAAATGGTACGGTCCGTACAGTTCCTTTTGCCCACACTCCTTCCTTCCATCAACATCCAATCTTGTACTCATTCACAATCTGGAATAAACCTTGATGCTTCTTCGACACTTTTTTTCTTTCTTCATCAATATTACCAATGATTTTGAGACTGTCAATTTCTCATAAATAGAGTAGGATGATTCTAGAAATTAATGGGTACAAGAATAAACCTGCTCTCAAGCTTGAAATAGTGTTAGGCAAGTCACGGTAATAGGTAAAAGGATAAGGAAAAGAAAAAGAGAGAGAGATTTAGTAGGTAGTTAGTTATATTGGAGATAAATAGATAAGGGTGAGAGTAAAGTTGGAGCGGAGTGAGTGTATTTATTGAAGCATGTGAGGAGAGAGTGGGGGGATTCTGATCCCCAAACACAATACACTGCACGTGCTCCTCATTAATTACAACTACTAACCCCACATTTCTTATGACTCGATCTCAATTAAAATATTTATTTTTTTATCCTGCACAAACAATTTTTACATAACTTTCTCTTATATTTAAGGTTGAATGTCAACTCTTTTACGATCTCAATTAAAATATTTATTTTTTTATCCTACACAAACAACTTTTACATGACTTTCTCTTATATTCAAAGTTGAATGACAACCCTTTTACATAGAAAGTCATAACTTTTGATTTATTTTTAAATAAATATATTGTCTTATTATTATGACTTTTGCAATAATGTCACCAATGTCCGTGTCTAAGCAATCTCTACCAGTTTCACGGGGATTGTTATTTTAAGGGAAACTCTGCCAATTTACACTTACTCTATTCTCAAGTATGCGCAAAATATTACTTACAAGTCTTTTCATCTCTACATACATATTTAATCCCACTAGTACTACTTCAATAAAAAATAAATACTAACTAGTCCCCTGTTTTTATGAAAATTATGATTACTTTAAAGTGTAAAATATTCATAGTGCACATAACTTGCTTTTCCTAACACCAATTTTACCAAGAAACATGATCGAAGGTAATTGTAGACTTGTGTATAAATCATAATGATTATCATCTATGCTTACATTTTTCAAGAACAAATTAAAGATTGAGATTTAAAGCTATATGAGTAAAATTCATGTGGATGTAATAGGAAAATGGGTCATTACTGATGGCAAGTACACTCAATCTATTGATAACTATAGTGGATGAGGTCAAACATTTTATTGGATCTTAGTTGGATTTCATATTAGAATTGGGGATTAGGCTCTGTTTGTCTAAAATAAACCAAGGAAATATGTAACCAGTATAAGATATTTTAACACGTTTGAATGCCGAATACTTTGTTTCTGAAAATAAGGGAAAATGTTGAAACAAAACACAAGAAATTTGCAAACTGACACTAACTTAACTAGTTCCAATCAAATATCATCTCAATAGTTTGAAGAGCAACAAAACTTTCCTCTAGCTTACGGGATGGGAGCTATAAAACATACAAAAAAAAGGCAATGTAATGAAAAAACATAAACCTCATCAGAAACCAAAAAGAGATTGTTGATCGAAACACCATACCAATATCAATCCTCCCCATTTTGACTTTCGTCTTTGTAGAGCTTGATCATGTCATCGATACGAAGAATAGTAACTGCAGCTTCAGTAGCAAACTGGCCAAAAGTTCACTCATTCTTTAATAACATAATAAAATTGACTTGATATTAATGTCTTTAAAAGGTTAATCAAGCTCGACTTTTACCTGAATTATTTTCACTTTGCTCATGGCAGGTTCAATGACTCCGGCCTCCAGGTTGTTGCGGACGGTACCCTTCACCAAGTCTAGACCCATGCTGCAGCAGCCAGAAAACAAAATAAATCAGATATAATTATAATCATTAAAATTATAAAATAAAGAAGCAGCGCAAAGAGTTTTGTAACTGGAAAGGAAAAACATGCATCGAGTGTTTACAAACAGATGTGTAAGTTTAGTAAATGAACCCCTACAGCTAACAAGCTGGAAACAATTAATATGGCAGTTATAAACTGAAGCGAATATAGCCCAATTAACATCCCTAAAAGCTAATCAACCAATCTTTATCGTGTCATCCAAGATATATCTGAAAGGATTTGATACAGTAATGTCCAATAAACTTTGTGGTACCTTGATAAATGTTTTTTATCTGACTTGGTTTGGGCAGTAAAATGGTAAGCTCGTAGTTTAGCAACCAACTCAGTTGCATCTTTAGCAGCATTGACAGCGAGAACCTGAAAAGGAGAAGTAAGCAAATAGTCAGTTCAGGAGCAAAAAACCCAATAGACGTCTGTTACTGGATAGTTCAAGTATACTAGTCGAACCTTTGGTATAACTAATAAAGATTCAGCAAACTCTGCGATGGCCAACTGCTCCCTGGATCCTAATGTGGTTGCGAGATTCTCTAGATATACAGATAGGGCGGCCTCAACAGCACCTCCACCAGCAACAACCTACATTTTACAATCACAAGAACACCATAAAAACATACACAATACTTGGGAGTGTTTCTTGTCAGATCAGCACTGTCGTAATGTCTAGTGAAGATATAGTCTGCCAAAACTTGTGCACAAAGATGTAGATTGTAGAGAAATAAACACTGGCCAAGTCACGAGATCTCGACCAAAGAACCACATAAAAGAGAAGTTTTACATGTGTTACAGTCTAGTTACACCCAATCTCGAAAGAGTTTGTTTAAATAATATATCTAGTTTCTTAACTTTATCCAAACAATCTAGGTAATATATTTTGTATATTGACCTACGACATACCAACTAAAAGTTAATATGGCAGTACTCAGATAAGAAATGAGGCTGAATCTTATGTTAAGATGAAGACGAAGTAGGCACTTACCGTGTTAGATTCCAGAGTTCTCTTCACAATGCAAAGAGCATCATGCAAAGCCCTGTCCATCTCATCAAGCATGTAGTCATTGGCACCTCTAAGTATCAAAGAGACCTGAACAAAAATCAATATGGAATAAAATTAGTATTTTTTCTCTTTTGCACGTCATCTTTCAAAAGTACTACTCCATCTGTTCCTCTTTAGTCGACATGTTTTATTATTATAATAGGCTCAATTGAATGTAAAACATCAACATGTCAACTAAAGGGTAACGATGGGAGTATTTCCATTTAAATTAAGAGAAGAAGAGATGAAAAAATTGAAAGAAATACAAGAAGAAAAACGAGGAAACAAGTCAGTATAGCTGGATCATGAGGACACTAAAGGATCATAACAAGCTGAACATTTCAACCAATCAAGCTACAGAAAAAAGTTATCATGGAATTGACTATTCATACCGCACTTGAGGTTTTGGTCCCTTTTATCATGATTACATCATCATCAGCAATACGCTCCTCCACTACTTCATCTGCATATCCTAGAAATGATGAATCAAATGTTTCTTCACCTTCCATATCTGCGAAAGTTGAAACCTGAACAAAAGCAGTGGTTAGGACTGGTGTATTCTCCTCCGAGGGAGAGTGATATGAGGGAGCCACTTTTAGAAAACAGATCATTCTACAATACTGAACAAATTTGTAAATAACTGCTGATTATTATATTTATTATGAATTTCACATCTGGACCCAATTATCATCACCATCTTCAATTCTTCAAGTTCTAAAGCAAATAAGAAGGAATAAGTCACGTAAGAAATAAATGTACCGCAGTAGCACCAGTTGCCTTAGCAACATGGCGTAGGTCATCCTTACGAACACGTCTGACAGCTATGGCACCAGCCTCCACAAAGTACTGAAACAACAGGGAAATTTCAGTAAATGCTTAAGGAATCCATAGTAAGCATAAGATTGTAATGCTAGCATACATGTCTAGATGATTGTCTTCAATTCAAAAGCGTAATAATATTTTTTTTCTAGCCTGCTTCAATGTGTTATACTACTCCCTCCGTCCCACTTCATTAGACACATTTTCCTTATTGGGACGTCCCACCCAATTAGACACATTTCTATTTTTGGCAGGTTTTAAAGCACAAAACTCTCTCCTCAAAAGTTATCATAACTAAATATTGGTATCCAAGCCAAAAGCAATTGTGTCTAATGAAGTGGGACGGAGGGAGTAGTATTTATCGACTTACCCATGCAAAAGCAACATTGACCACCAAATATCATAAATACTATACTACAAACCAAAGGCTGCTAATTGGTGGGGTAACATGACTAGCAAGTAATACAAATCATTGAGGAAAATTATTAAGCTACTGGTTAACAATTCAATCACTCCACGGAGATTTAAGAAAATCAAAATCAGTAATAGCTTGCCTTAAGTGCCATGTCATCGATTCCTTTGGTAGTCAAAACAACATTTGCTCCAGCCTTAAGAAGCTTCTCAATACGTTCTTTTGTCATGTCAGCTTCTCTGCAAAATAATATTGCATGGAAAAGCTCAACTAATTTTATATAAAGTTAATTATACATCAAATAGAGATACATCCTACCAAATTATCTCTAGAAGAAGCTTTAAGTAATAACAAGGAGCCCATCCAAAAAAAATCATGAAAACATTATTTCTCAGAGCCCTTGAAGTCATCTAATTAAGCCTCAGAACTCATTCTGTTTAAATCGAATTGTCGACTTGCACATCGAGAAGCAATTAAAACAATTCAAGATCCACCAATGTGATTTCCTGAGAGCTGACAGTGTACAACAAATATACTCACCTCTGACGAATTTTCTCCAACTCACGGGGGTCAGTGACTAAAACTTGGACTCCCATTTGCATTTTTGTCTTCTGAAGATTAAAATCAAGGCAAGCAATTTTGGCAGGGGCAACCCTCAGAGGCATTCCCTGTGCAGCACGCCCGGTGTTGAGAGCATATCCTTTTAGTAGATAACTATCTCTGGCACTTTTCCCATGGGCTTTTAGAATATTGATTCCCTGGTAAACATAGAGAACATTAAAAGTTTCATTTCCAGATAAAAGGTGAGAAAATGACATAAACAAGCAACAAAGCGCGAATGCTCAGCTATACACAACCAACCTTGATCGGGTACCTAACTTCTCCTCTTGCATTTGTAGTCTTTATTGATTGTACAGCATCCACAACCTACAAGATCAGTACATTTGTTTAGTAAATTCAGAATTAAGATAAAGTTGGAGTATTTAGACACGGGAAAGACGAAAATCCAACATGCAAAAGTAACAAGCATAGATGGCAAGGTAATCAGCAAAGATATGCACTTGAGTACCCTGTCCCTGGTGAGGTGACATGCTAATCATTTAAGGTTTAAGATGGAATCGTATTCCACAAGAAGACATAAAAATCATGCAAAGTGAAGGGATCATCTCATGTTAGTTAGCGGGAAAACAGAATAAAGATATGCGGCATTGTAGGGACAGTGGTATATAGCTACTAGCTACATGAACTCATTCATCAGCTTACCAAACTTGCAAAGAAGTCGCTATCACCGCCTATCAACTTTGAAGACATGCTGGTCTTGGCACAGTTTATGAGGGAATCTTTACCAAGTTTTTCAACCTATACATGCATTCATAAAATATCAGTTCAAAGCATCAGCCATTTACATCCCAACAACTGCATGCATTAGCAGTATATCATAATATTGAAAAATCTGGATACCAACATGCAGAGACGATACAACATGTCAACCTACATGTAATTATAACAGATTTATATATTTGGAACCTTTAGGCAAAGTCTTACATTCAAACTTATAATTTCTCAATGTAAAAGATAAAAATTTAAACAGACAATCTTTTAAGATCCTGGAGGAAAGATTCAAAAGATACAGGCACCTCTCCAAGATGAAATCAAAACTGTATCATGAGAAACTCCAAAAAGTTGCATTTTCAATTTATTCATGCACAAAAAAGAAGTGAAATAAGAAGTTCTCTGGTAGATAAAAAGTAATCAATTATTTCAGTGGAATCAAATGACAGAAGATTTTTACCTTTATAGCCAGTTTTTCATCAACATATTTGCATGCTTCCCTCATAGCCAGCTGACAAAATCAAATTTGCATAAACGAGTTGAGAAAAATATTGAATAAATCATTGGCTTGCTGTATAGAAATAATGAAGTTAGAAACTCACCCTGTAACCACTGATGATTGATGTTGGATGAATCCTATTTCTCACCAAATCATTGGCTTTCTGTAGAAACAAAGTCAGATAAGTATAATATCTGAACAAGAAAACGAAAAAAAATACTCCTAATCTTTAATACAACCTTGAGCAATTCTGCAGCTATGATGACCACAGAAGTTGTTCCATCTCCAACTTCACGATCTTGCAATTCTGCCAGCTCAACAAGAACCTATTTATTCCCTCAAAGTCAGACTGAATTGCTTCAATACAAATAGTGAAACAGAAAACACGGAAATAAAAATTGTGCATGCACCTTCGCAGCAGGATGCTCAACTTCAAGCATCTTTAGGATTGTGGCACCATCATTAGTAATGGTCACGTCACCGATATCATCCACAAGCATCTGGAGAGTGCCGAATTTATAAGAGGGGAAACAAAACTCCAATGATTCGAAGGTTTAACTGAACTAGTATTCTAACTGACTTCCTTTTGCTGGTCTAAGAGACAGGAGGAAAGTAAAAACTTTCCCTTTTCAAGGTCAATGAGAATAAGCAATTTACAGAATAGGAAAAAAGTTAGCAGTAAGAGAATATTTTCAGAGCAAATCTCTATTTCTGGAACGACTTCACCAATACTGCAAATATGATTCAGCTTAATACTTCCCTGGTGGTCTGGAGATACTTAAAAGTCAATCCAGCTTGAGTATCTGAACATTATTCCCCGCAAATTTATCTACAGTAACCTATTTTTTCTCTATGATGCAGGGAATGTGTTGGTCATACATAATGCCACAAATCCAAAAACATATATCCATTAACAGTTCGATAATAAATTCCATGCACCATTCTCATTCGACCAAGCATCACATGCTTAGTAGCCACTAAGATGAACCAAGGATAGGCATCCTTTGTAGGAGAGATTGTAGCAACTTCAGCCAGAATACACAACTATTATGTTTTTACACTACAAACTAATCGCTACAGATCCCCAAAAACCAAATACACAGAATGCCATTTCCGAACCTAAAACAGCACTCGGCGTATGCATTATGCACTGCCTATGAACTGAAGTTTGGCTGTTAATAAAAGGTAATTCCTATATTAACTCAACTGAGTGGTTTTCCCATTTATAGTCTACTATAAGAATATAAGATACACTATCATTAAAACTTGGTGAAGCTCCTAAGATGGATCGGTCTTAAGCCGTATGAATCCAAACCTACCCCTAGATACTTTCCATAGTAAAACCGTCTGTCCTCGTTAAACAAGCATGTTCCAATCTATTCCAAAACAAATCCACTTCAAAAACCATAAACACAAACTATGCAAGCCTTACCTTGTCGAGGCCAACAGGACCAAGCGATGACTTGACAATATTCGCAATTGCTTGGCACGCCATCACTGCACATTTTCTCAACCAAACAAAAGTAAGGTTAAATTTGACGGCATTATCACCAGCATGCCCGTTTCTTCACCCAGTGAAAAAAGAGAGAGCATAATATGCAGCGAGCTCCTGAAAATGAATATTTAAACGCGAAATAACTTGCTCAGCTACACAAGTGGATCACAGTACCGTTTTGCGTGCGAACATCCTGGCCAGATTGCCGGTCGCCGGATATATCAGGAGTCTGCGCCGTGAGAGACATGACTAGTACTACTACTGTAAACTCTCAGAAAATGTAAGACGGGAAAGAAAACACTAGATCCGATCGGATTAGAGTGAGAGAAAGAGAGAGTTTGAAAGAGCGACAGTCGGAATGAGCTGCTCGAGCTTCTCTCTGGAGAGTTCGGGTGCAGGGGGCTTCAAATGTGGAGAAACCTCTGCTCGTTTGGGAGGGTTTGAGGGAAAGATTTTGAACTCGTACGACGTCGTTTTCTCTTTTATGGGTAAGGGCAGAAACTTGGGCTGGGCTTTTTTATTTTCTTAACAAACCCTAATATGGGCTTATTGGATAAAGTTTAATTCTTTTTTCCCTTCTCAAAAAAGCCTCCTTTTATTCTATTTCTTTTTCATTATTTGAATTGAATTACAATTCTACTTTCATAATAAATGAATTACAATTCTAGTTAATTTTCTTTTGATTACCAAAAAAGGATGGACTTGATAAGATTGCAAGTTTGTCTATAGAAAGATGATTGCAAAATTGGAGAAAGATATTGCACCAATTGGAAAAATTGGTGAGGCCCACTCCCCAATTGAGTGTGGTTTCACATGCATTGTAGGATATAATAATGGACCCCTGTTGATGGTGAACTTTCACACTATTGAATTTTGGGTATAAGCTAATATAAAAAATCACAATTCTTCATTTTCTTTTGATTTCCCCCCTCGTTGAGCTTATCTTTATAAATCAACATGGTCCACTATTCGCCTCTCATATTGCAACCCCTTATGCTCTACCATATACCCAATATTTCTTAAGTTCACCAAAACCATCCATTGTTGCCCATTCTCTTTATATGTGTATAATCATGATGTATCCCATACCTAACTATAGACAAAATGAATACGTATTTAGCTGTAGGGCATATTTTTCCAAGAACCTTTATGGGCAGTAAAACTACATGATTACTTGTGTAGATCTAACGGTAAGAGGTTAATGTCTAAAGTAATATTATATTTTTTGTTCGAATTCTACGTGACACAATTTTGTAATTAAATAAATACACGATCGTACTCGCTTTGTCGGTAGTAAGTTTACAAAAATAGTACAATTTAGTACACAAGTTGGAGAGAAAACAAGCAATGTGAAGACTTGGAGAAAATAAAAGGGAAATCAATAATTGTGGTTGTTTGAGATCTTAATGGTCCCTGCTAATTAAAAGGGCAGACGTGAAAAGGATCCAAAATAAATAATAAAAAAGAAAATTATGAAATACAGAACTTATAAAGGCAGAGGTGAGTGTGGGGAGTGCTCTTCTTTAAGGAAACAGAACTCCAATGTACACATAAGGTTTTGATTTGTCCTCTATTTACATCGAGATATATAATTACTGCATGAGTAGATATTATTAGTAACATAATTTCACATAAATATAATATTTTATTTAATGATATGCGTATGTGATAAAAGCATACAGTCATGCACATAATATTTATTTCATGGGATGCGAAATTTACATCAAATGTATATATAATAAATAATAAAAAAAATGTCCTATAGCTTTGCGGTGGTGCATTTTTCATTAAAACACACCACTAATTTATGTCCACACTAGCATAATGTTTACTATATAGACCATATATTGGAATAAGATTCTATATTGGAATACTAGTGATGCTCCGATAGCACGGGAAGCATTTTTCGTATCTTTTATGTTATTTAATTTTTTTTTATAATAATTAATATTTACTAACTTTATAATATACGAAATATTTTTGATATATATATAATTATCACATTAATAATTTATAAAATATTGAATTTAACAACAAAAGAGGATACCCTTTTCCCCCACTAAGCGATTCC